>JAPYZE010005859.1:0-17706 GCA_030522805.1 Leptomastidea abnormis | reverse complement strand
GAACAAAATGCGCCCTCAATCAGGAGCGTACCTCGAATTTGAAAATTTTTTTTTTTTGAACCATATAACTACCCCTTTTTTGTGGAATTACTCATATGTCTACATTCCTCATTTATTATAAATCCAGCCGATATAAAAGTACATGTAGGTATAGCTTTATATTAATTTATAAACAACAAGTTTTATAGAGCAAAGTGCAATACCAATAAGAGCCCTTTCCTCCAAATTTAAACTGGATTAATAGGGGTATAGGCAGTTGTAATATAAAGCAAGTAAAAATATCATTATCTAAAAACAGCGGAAGCGCAAGTGTTACGGATTGCACGCGCATGGATGACATTCGCATTGCCCTCGGAGGCGAGATAAGTGCGCAATTCGGAACGAAGGGTCGAGGAAGAGCAAGAGAGAACAAATGAAGAGGGCTGGCAGCTGCAGGAATCTCGCGCACGTCGCGTGGATTTTTCGCATATCACCACTGCTGCTGCTGCTGCTGATGTTGCTGCTGTGGCAACGGCACGCGTACGAATTCCACGGAGGGCCGCGTTAACTGCCCAAATCCTTACAGCCTGGCATTCCAGCCGGCAATTCACCGGCCTATTCCACGCGCACACGTGTGCAAACAGCTTCTGCTTCTCTGCCCCCTGCCTGTCGCTTCTACATAAATATATAAATATAAGCACTTGGCAATTAGCCGGCGTGCTGCTATATTACTTGTATTATGAGCTCGCGCTTTCTTCGTCATAGGGGCGTGAAGATTCCATGAGCTTGAATTCCTTATTTTTTAACAATTGCAACTTCAACTTTGTTTAGAATTTTTGGACTTGTCTCTTGGGCAATGCTAGATTATTTATTTATTTTTATTTTATTACTTAAGGATATGTAAACTCTTGTTCTTTATATAAAGAAGTTCGCGTTTGTATATTTTTATTCTGTATGATATTTGTCAAAAGGTCAGAAGTTGAAAGTCATTAAATGATTAAATGTTATTTAAATAAAAATATTGACAACTTGATTATTATTTTATTCAATGTCAACTTTTCTGATTGTCGCATCTTAACACATTTTAACTCATTAAATTTTTTAATTATATATTTTGAAATTGAAACTTTTCATATGTTTACATAGTTCTTCAATATACATTCCAAATCATAACGACTATTATGTCATCTCATTCTAATTATTTTTTTAATTTTTATTTATAATTAGATTACACAAAGTCACTAAAGTAGTTAAAATAAAAATACAACTCATCGTAATTTCAAAATGAATTTGTCGAGTTGGCGTGAGAGCGAGTGCGTGTGTTTTGTGAAGCGGGGACGAAAAAGTTGGGAATAATCAACTAGTCAATTAAAAGATTGTTTACCATTGACACCCGAAAACGCGGGTAAATACACGTAGAATATCTTCTCTCATTAAAAATTAAGGCATAATTTAATTGAGTTTGTAGAGATCCCGAAAGAGCTCGGCCGCAGGTAGTTGTTGCTCGCTGGAGAGCCCATTAAAATGAAATCTCAACGAATGATAAATCACTCATGATGACGCGACAAACGCCGCGCGCGCGCGCAATAGCTTGAATATCCGAGAGCCGCATGGCCTGCTGTAGCTGTTGCTGGTAGTAATAAGAGAAAAAATGTGGAGAAATGCACGAGAGAGAAAGAGAAAGGGAAGGGGTGAGGGGGGGTAGAAGCATTCGCGCGTGCAAGCCCAGAAATTTTCAGGAGCTCCGTAATCTCGAGATGGTAAAAAACGTACGCAATGAGGAGGAGGAGGAGTGCAAGAAAAGGAGTAGTCCGCAGGTAAACGGTGTACGAGCGGTATAGTAGGAGATCCAAAAAAGCGAGCATCTATATATTATAGGCAAGCAAAAGAGCTCCTCTCAAAGGAGCAAGAGGAGGAGGAGGAGGAGAAGTAGTTTTACAAAAGCTAACCGCTATACTTCGTAGCGTTCAGTAGGACGAGTGCCACACGCCCGCGGGGCTTAATGCGCGAGGGGATACAGCGTGTCATGCGTAGCAGAGTGCAGCTATACCGCTTCAAATTTAGATTGCGCGTGCTTTTTTTCGCATAAGCCCCATGCAACTCTGCTCCTCTCGATTCCATGTGCTGTTTTTCCTATGTTGCGGCTGGCTTGCTTCTTTGCTTCCGCACGCATGCACGCGCGCACACACACACACACACACACACACACACACACACACACACACACACACACACACACACACCTTCAATTTAAGCGATCCTACCAGAAGTCCAGAAGAGAGCAGAAGAAGGAGGAGGAGGAGGCGGTAAACCACTCCAGTGTCTGATGTCCCCAAGCATCTCGCCCGCGTATATTTGTATCCAGGCTAGCCTTTGTGTGTTAATTCGTGTGTATATGTTTGCGAGAGAAGGTGGAAGAACGAAAGCGCTATGTATGTGTTCCAGTGGTATTGGACCAGTAGCGTAGTATTATATAACGGAGAAAATTCAGCAGTATACTCTGCTACTGCTGCTACATCTACCTCCCATCATCAGCTAACTTTTCATCCTAGCCGTTATATTCTCCTTCTTTTTCTATTATCACACATTATGTACCTATATACCTATACATCGGTTCGGTTTAACCCCCTGTCTCCGTTTCTTATTGCTTGCATACCTTTTTTTTCTGCTCCTTCACTCTTTGTACGTGACAGGTTTTTGCTACTCTCGCTGCTACTGCTACGTAGACGTCGTCATTTTGAGCGAGATCAAAAACTGGTTTTGTCATTGGCAAATTCAAGAAAGTGTAACGAATTTTTTGAACGTTTTAAAATACTAAGTAGCAAAGTAGCGGTGTGTTGCACTGTATATATATACACACACCTACTCCAATCAAGCACATTATTTTTATATATCGAGACTAGTTTTCCTTTCCAACTCCAATAATTATTCGTTTTTTTTCTCATATTTTTCAAACAAATAATGAACAATATAGGTAAATATAGGACAAGAATACCTTCAATATCACGAAATATATATTACTCTTTCAATACCCTACATAAGTGCAGTACTCACGTAGTTCTGTCAACGTGAGCTTACTGTATTCGTCTTTTTTCACAGAACTACACGAGTGCTTGTTTTCGTAGAGCTTCATTCTTATCGTGGGTCTCATGACCCATTTATACCCCTTGGGGTCTTTTTTTTTTTCTAATGTGATATTTTGAGATGATGATTATAGAAATGTTATGCCTTTTGATCTTATTTTTATTGGAACTTATAGAATTTTTTTAGTATGTATAATATTATATGGTAACTTAATCTTATTATTTTTCTTTTCTTGCAATAAAATGAATTTTATTTAATGGAAATGGAAATTAAGTAAAATCGTTGGTGATTAAGTGTACGATCGAGGCTTCGGAATAGCTCATTTGGCAAAGTGTTGGCTTCGTAATCCACACGTTGTGGATTATATTATATCCTTGTCGCTTTGAGTTGTAACAGGATCTCTTTGATAGCCGAAATACGCTTCATAGAAGTGTCATAAAAGTAGATGAGTAAATTTCTTGTAATAAATAAATTTTATAAACAATTATAACTTACTCGTTAGTAATAAAAAAAAAAACAAAGTCTAATGAACTAAAAAATATGCATACGTATGTGACGATTTTCTAATGCGCGAAAAAACATTTGAATACCGCTGTTAAGTAAGTGGCAGAAAGCTTTCTCAACTAAAAAACTCAATTTCATAAATTTAGAAAAATAAATTTATTTGCGCTAACACATTTTTGATATTTTTTTTCTCACTCAGAACATATCGTCGGATTAAGGCAAGATAGTCTTACAAAAAAGTGCCATTTTGATTTTAAATAAAATTTTTTTATCGTTATTTTAATCGTTACTATTACTATTATTACTCGTGAGATATTCTTATTACTAATGATTGAAACGTGATGTTTGAATAAGATTTCAATCATTAGTAGAGAAAAAATCGTGAAAATAATAGTTAAAGTTAAAATTACAATAAAAAAATATTATTTGAAATGACACTTTTTTTGCCTCTTATATTGAGATGGAAGCCTTTTTGCTTCTAAAATTCTGTGAAACTATTTGCCAATACCCAAGTCGACAATACTTAAGTTCTTAAAGATGTAATATTAACTTATATTAAAAATATGGCCAATAGTATTAAAATTTTATTTTATAAAATTATATATGCCAATGATATTTAAATAAATTAATTATAAATTATGTGAAATATTTTGAAAAACAATGAAAAGAGAACAACGATCGTGAGTAATAAATTGTTTCTTTTCTTTTCTTTCTCAGCGTTGAAGCTGAAGCTGTTGCTCAGGCGGCCTTACCCTCAACTAGCCGCCCAAGGACTCGTACCTCGTAAGTTTTTCCTTGATATTTTTTACATTCTTACTTTCATGTTATAAAACTCGAACAATAGTTGAGTAAGAAAAAAAAAGCAGAAAAGAAAAAAAAAGGAAAAACAAATAAAACACATTTTGCGTTAATGTCAGCAAGGCAGAAGTTTTATAAAAATTAAAAGAACTTTAATTGCGCACTGTACCGTGGCTAAAACAAACACGACCTTAGTTTAACTTGAAATATATAAAGAGAAGATAAAAATAAACGATTTTTTATGGAGGCAACAAATTAATGTTAAAAAAAAAAGTAAATTTATTTGAAAAAAAAAAATCGATTTTATCATTTATGTTACGTTTGAAACACCTGTATAAGTAGTAGAAAAAATCATACTTTATCACAATTCGGGTATAAAGAATCAATTTTATAGGTAATGTCAAGTAAAAAAGGATATTAGATTAAAAGGTAGGCAAAACTAGAGCAAAAAGTAGAATTCAAATAGTTGTATCTGTATGGCTGCTCCCAGGAGATAGATACAACTCACACGAGGCGCCTCAGGCCATTCGATGCAGTCCGCTGTTCAAATTCATACAACATAGCTATCCGAGGTCACAAAAAAAGAAAAGTGAAGCACAGTAAAGAAAAAAAAAGACACACAAGAAAAAAAGTCAACGAGAGAGTCGTAGATCGGTAATTGACGAGCGATTAACGGGCCACACGCGCGATCTCGCGTCTCGCGCACTACAAAGCAGATATATACCTATACGCCTTCCAGATCCAACTGTCGATTCTTTCTTCTCGTTCGCTCACTATACTTCCCTGCTGCTATATATACAAGATGCATCCACGACATCCATCGGTCGCTCTTAACCGATATATACATCTCGATAATCGCACGGATAATTAGTCGGTAAGTGGATTAATCGGGAGGGCAGCGGCGGCGGTGGCGGCAGTTCGAATAAAAACACATACAAAAGTGCCTCCAACTTGTCGTCTTCGAGCGAAGCGAGAATTTTTCTATGATTGCCTTCCTTTCCCTCCTCCTCCTCCTCCTCCTACTCCTTCTATTTCTCTTGAACGAACATACCCTATTCCTTCGAATTGTTCTAAAACGTTGGCAATCAAACGTTTCGTAATTGTCAGCTGTACACGATGAGAGCGCGCACGACTCGGGATGCCAAATTGAAAAAAAAACGCAAGCAGCGGAAAGAGAGAATGAAGGGGGAAGGGAGGAGGGGGATGGGAGAAAGACAGATTAAAGACATTTCACTTATTTCAAGTCTTCTCGTTTCTCGCGCGAGAAAAACACGTGCATGTACACACGAAGTAAACGCGCTGCTTTTACTTTCTGCCTGAATTTTTATTCCTATCATTTATATCTTTCACTTGTGTACATATATATTTGTATTTACATTTATATAAACATACAAGTAGAAAAAAAATATCGCTATATCGACGGTTGCTTTTTCGATCATTTTTAAAACCTTCGGTGAAACGAAATTCTTCACCTTCATCCTATCAATTATACTGACTTAAAATTTACGTTTTTATATAAATTTACTTCTTAATTATTATAATTCTGTTTTATAATAAAATTAGGCAATGCATGTATAAAAAGAGAATTATGTAACAGAGCAAGCCTCATTCATTGTCTAGCTCAAAAAACGCCGCCGGCTTACCACGAGCAGGCGAAACAGCTGGAGCGGCGGAAGACCGGCGACTTGCTGAAGGCGAAGATTCAGCAGAGGCCGAACCGGGAAGAGCTGGTGCGGCAGCACATACTCGAGGACATCGGCCATGTCGACCCAAGCCTCGCCGAGCGCCAGCGCATGCTCAAGAAGGCGAGGCTCGCCGACCAGCTCAACGATCAGCTCAGCCACAGGCCTGGGCCCCTCGAGCTCATACAGAAAAACATCCTCCACACCGAGGAGCCGATCGAGCGGGCGGTTAAAGGTACGTCTGAATTTGTTTTTGTTTTTTTTTTTCACCCCACTCAGACCCCTTGCACACATGGGGTAGAGAAGAGAGAGACTAATCGAGCGAAATTGCGCAGAGGGCCACATTCCCTTCAAGGCGACATGCGAGGGTCAGCTGACGAAGCCTCAGCACCCGGACCACTACATAACTTTCGAGGACGACTCACAGAGCTCGGAAGGCGGCGCGCCCTCGCCGCCTCAGGAGCCCGGCACGACGTCCTCCTCCTCCACCGCAGCAGCAGCAGTCGCAACGGTCACGACGACGACGACCACGACCAGCGCGGAGGGTACCACGACCACCACCACCACCACGACGATGACCACGGCCGAGACCGAGACCAGGATAGCCAGCCCGGCCGAGGCAAGCGCAGGTGGCTTGATGGAAGCCAGCAGTCCAGCCGAGGCCGCCACCGCGGTGGATGTCCTGGAAACCGCGACCAAGCCAGCGGGCATCCTCGTCTCGCTGAGCATACCGAGGAACGACGGAGCTGCATCTGCTACAGCTGCTACTGGTGTCGTCGTCACCTCGACCCCCTCGGTCTTTCAAAACGCTGTTAATCAGCAGCAGCAGCAAACCGCGGTAGTATCCCAGCCGGCCTCGGAGCCCGCGACGATACAGAGCTTTGCCGAGCTCTGCAATAGCGTCGTTGTTGGTAGCGTTGCTAGCCAGGAGCTTACGCAACAGCAGCAGCAGCACCTTACGGCACAGGTAGCCGACAGTCCGCTACTCATCTCGATTGTACGCATTTTATTTCTAACTTTATCTCTAACCCAAATATCTATATTCAACATAATATCTATTACACCTACACAAGTATCAACTATACGGCTAGTAAAATTTCATTTTATTATCATTCCAATGTAATTTTTAACAAAAATAATAATAATATATTCACCTGTTACTATAATTATTTCAATTTATATCGCTGATTTGTTGAAATTGTTGCAACTGCACTTACATTATATTGTGAAGAGCATGAAAATCGCAAATAGGATAAATTTTTTCTAATTGCTAACTACTAAAATTTTATATATTTATATATTTGAACAAAAAAATCATTCAAAAATAATAAAAGCAGATTAACTCGAAAAGTATCAAAAGGACATAAAATTAACATGTTTCTCGATACCTACTATTACAAATTCTATTCTTCCTATTGTAGGAAAAATACATAATCTTGTACATTTATTTGTGCTTTTTTTTAATTTGTCATCATTTTTGTACGGTACTTTTTATATTTTTTTTAAATTAATGAGGTCTAAAAGTACAACTAAAAATTCTACCCTATCCACATTTTGGAGGAAAAATAAGCGAAATCAGTTATTAATCTAAACAATGCCTATTTAAAAAAAAAATTGTAAGCTTCCCAGTTGTATCGAAAAAAACCAGCTTATTAGATAAACCAAAAATTAAACGCAAAAACGAAACACGCAGATTTAAATAGAGCAAAAAAAACATTAGAATATGTATTTTCATTCAAATTCATTGCCAAATAAGATCCATAATATACATAGTAGATCGAAAAACTGTTAACTTGATGGTCTTTTGGAACCTTTTACCGGTTAAAATAACTATTTGTTAATAATTTAATCAATGAACGCAATAATCTGTGTGAAACTCAACCTAACAGACTATCATACTCATGCACACGCTTATACAGCCCCACACATAGTACTTGAAAAATAAAAATGTCTCAAATCTTGAAACGAAACTCTTGAATGGACGCAGGCAAGCCCAGCAGGCAGCATGTCCTCGACGACAACGTTACTGCCACTGGCGCCAGCGCCCAGCCCGATGTCGCTGGGCTCGACGACCTCGAGTCTGAGTCCGCTGTCCAACATCTCGATAGCCTCGCCACCTGCACCGCCAGCCGCTATCACGCCCAGACCCCAGCCCAGCCCGAGTGGCAGCCAGCAGAAAAGCGACGCTCCGGGCAAGGACAAGAATCGCAAAAAATCCAAGACCAAGAGCCAGCCCAAGACGAGGACCATCAAGTTCCACGAGTACAAGGTCAGCACGTCTTTAGTTCTTCTCACCACGATTTTCTTTTTTCTTCTTCTTCTTCTTCTTTCGTCCCTTACCGTCGGAAGGGGCTACTTTGAAAACCATTGTTTTTTCACTTGAAAGTGTTCTCGTTTTAACGATATAAATTTTTTGCTTTTTCAAAGTGAAAGCTTTGGAAAGGTAAAAAATTTTGACCCTGTAATTTTAGGTTTTTTAGATATTTTTAAAGTTTTTGAATCCAAAAAACGTGTTTTTTTAGAAAATGTCTGTGTGTGTGTGTGTGTGTGTGTGTGTGTGTGTGTGTGTGTGTGTGTGTGTGTGTGTGTGTGTGTGTGTGTGTGTGTGTGTGTGTGTGTGTGTGTGTGTGTGTGTGTGTAACGATTTTTTGTCGCACGATAACTATCGAAGAAATCAAGGTATCGACTTGAAATTATTTGTTATATGTTACTTAGAAGCTGATTAAATTTTGGAAATGATTAAACCTTATAAAGGGTGTTTTTTCTTGAAAAATGTACTTTTTTTACGTAAAAAATCGAGTATTCTAATTTTAAGATTAATTTTAGATGTGTAAAAGTTTCTATTTTTCAAGTTTTGTATCGTTTTCATGGTTTTTGAGTTTTATACTGTTTTCATGGTTTTTTTTGGGTCCCTCTTTACGAATATTATATTAAAATTAAACAAATATTGTTAATTGGACCTTGTTATGGGTGTTTTTTATCAAAAAATATCTTATTTAAGTGCTTTTAAAAAAATGTCTATTTTTCAAGTTTCATATCATCTTTATGGTTTTCTGGATTGTTCTTTACGAATGTTATATCAAAATTAAAATTAATAGTTATTAAGGATTTTTTTAATCAAAAAGTACCAATAATGTTAAATCAGTAGTTGTAAATATTATAAATAGTTTCATTCAGGCAACTGTGAGAAAGCATTCTGCTAATGAAGTTAGCAGTGGTTTTTTTGGTTATTTGATATTTGGAAAGTTTATACTTTGATGAATTTTATCCATAATTTTTTGACTTCTTTTGTCCCTTCCCGAGTAACTAAAATGGGCCCAAAAACTATGCAAAACTTTGTGCTACCGCAATTTAAGTATAAAATCAGTATTTGATGCTTCATAGAATATTATTTCTCAAGTCAATTTGAACATTTTTCAAGGATTGAATGCCGAAAACCGCAGGTTTCTAATTTCAAAACTAAACTTTTTATTAAATTTTTTTAAAGGGGGCTACTTTAAACACCTTCAAAACATAGAAAAATTAAAAGAAAAAAATTGTAATAATAATCTTAATTCTGACATAACTTTTTTTCTTTCTTTACTGATTATGATAAAATTTGGTACGGCAGCTTCTCAAAAGCTATTTTTTCAAATTTAAATATTTCCAAACTTTTGAATCCATTATTTCTAGTGGTGTTCAAAGTAGCCCTTAAGGTATAGCCTAGAGTAACTTTGAACACTGTATTCAAACAGCAGTAAAATTTTTAATTTTTATCATAGAAATTTAAAAAGAGCAATGTATAGGGCATAGAGAGTACTATAGAGTAGGACCCACAACAACACTATTTCATTTCGTCCAATTAAGCCACCGCAATTAAATGAAATGTATCAAATAATGTTCAAAGCAGTCCCCTTCGACGGTACTTAGTAGCCCAGTTTAGATTAATTGCGGTCTATGAATCGAGCACTGTCTGTGGTCTATTTTTTATATCCTCGTTAATTCCCTTCACCTTTTCTTTTAATTAATACTTTTTTGTTATTTTTGTGTTTTTTTAATGTTACAAGTTTGAAAAAGTAGCATAAATAATTTTTTTAGTGAAATTTTTATTTGAATTAAGGTGTGGCAGAAATATGAAGAAGCAACATCGTTAAAAAAATTCTCAATGATATCTTATAAAATCAATCGAAAAATGAAAAGGAATATGAAATCTTATTTTCACATGGGAATTATGCCTTAAAACCATAGTCAAGATAGTTATTATTTTAAAAAAATGTAAAGTAATAACAAAAGACGAAAAATCGACAATTTCGGTAACTAAGGTTCAGGTATAATTGGCATGCCCTTAATGACGCGCCGAAAATTCTCGTCCCGCGCGCGCAACTTCCGGAATCCAAGAATGACCATACGTTGACTATATCGCCTTGCCCCAAAAATTCACGCGAAATATGTATATCATACGTGTATACGCACAAATATAAACCCCCGCTCCCCATACATACATACATACATACATTCACGCAATCGCACTCACATACAAACACACACACACACACACACACACACACACACACACACACACACACAGACACACACACACACACACACACACATACAGGCACATACATACACCAACCCCCAAGAGAGTTGAATTTCGCAGTTTTTTTTGTTACCGAAGAAACGTTCAATTACAAGCCGACGATGCGCGCTTGCACGCGCGCGATTGGATCCGCAAAAAGAGATCAGCCGGTCCCGCGTGACGGTCAAAAGAGGATGACGAGGATATGGAGAAGATGAAGGGAGAGCAGAGGGAAAAGAAGCGAGGGATGAGGAGCAGAACAGAGAGTCGCAGCGAAAAGAGAGAGAGGGCGATATCGAAGAAGCGACGAGAGAGACCTGTTCAACCCGCCAAGATAATTCGCCGCCAACGCCCCCCCCCCTCCTCCCCCTATGCTCCTTTTTATTTTTTTTTGCGATGCTTTTCTCGCGCGCTACGAGAGGTGTGCGAGAACACAACCATCTTGCTCCACCAGCCTGCTCATCCCGATATCTTTCATACCCGCGGCTCTATCTTGTCTCTCGCTTTTTTTTACCTCCTCCTCCTCCTCCTCCTCTTCTCCATGCCTTCGCCTTTGCCTCCTTCTATTTTTATTTCTTATTTTCTTCATTTGCTACTTCTCTTTCTTTGTAGGTATACCTATATCTATACGCGTACAATCGACCCGGTTCCGTGCGTATTTATTTCCTTTTTACAGACACACACAAACACACACACGCATGCTGGACGCGCTTATCTCCTCTTCTTTCCGTTCTTCTTTCTATTTTACGGCCGTTGACAATTTTTTCGATCCACCAAAGCCCGTTCTTGCTCGCCGCCGCCATCTCAGCTCTCTCGTATCCAATTTTTGCAGTCTCCGACGCCGTTTCTTTCTTTCCTCTTCCTCCTAACCCCCTTCTCCTCCTCCCTTCTATTCTGGACCTCGTTTCAGAATATACACACACACACACAGACGCACACACTTATACGTACTTTATCTCACATTTTATATTACTATCTCACGCGTGTTATTATTGTAACGCGGACTTTCGTTTCCCTTTTTTTCTCTCTATCTCTCTCTCTCTCTCTCTCTTCTCCAATCTTATTTTTTTTTCATCCTTTTTTCCCAAACCATTTTTCAATGTATATACCCTTGTTACTTTAATATAACAAGTTGAGCATGTCGCAACGCATGCGCGCGCGCGGGCGCGACAAAAATTAGCACTTTTTATCATCAGGTCCGGATGCCTACACGATTGTGTACGTGTAAATGCGTATATATGTGCATTTACGTATGCACACGCACACACACACGCGCATGTGTATGTGTGTATATTAATAAAATTACGTGGTACATATGAGATTGTTCGAAACGTCGAATTTAATCGTGCATCTCTCGCCTCTTCTTTTTCAATTAGTCTTCTCTCTTTCTCTCTTTCTCTCTCTATTTCTCTCTCCCTCTTTCTCTCTCTTTTACTCTTACAGCATTGACAAAGTCGTACAAGGTTTTTAATATCTGGCCAAGATAACGTCAGCTCTGTTAAATTGCCTTGCAGTCGAAACGTAACGTTCGATTAATTTAACATTCCTCGAAGTAAGTCCTCTTGCTCCATACGCGCCAAATGTAGGTATACATATTGCGTACGAGAGATATAGGTATAGCTATATATATGTATATATATATATATATATATATATATACCTACTCTCTGCATGCAGGATGCAGCATTGAAGCCGATGCGTATGTCCGACTCCCAAAAATTACCAGCCGCGGAGACACAAATTGCTCGCCTCGTCTACAGACGTTTTTCTTCCATCCCCACCTCTCCGCCCCAAACTCCGCTCCCTCGCTCCGATCAAACTTTCTTTTTCAAATAAATACACTTGCGTTCACGCGTAAGGTATACGCGCATCCGAATTGCTTCGATCTTTTTCGCCTCCTCTCCCCTTGATGCGCTTTCTTCGTCGGAAGATCGGACCGGGTGATCCAGTCTGCGAAGTTTGTCGAGAGAAGCCCTCCAAGAATAAGCTGCTGCTACTTCTGCTTGACTATACACCTACATGTGCTCGTTAGGCCATGGAGAGTAATTTGAGTGCTAATTACGCGAGCAAGCCTGGGAGGGGAGGCAAAGCAGAAGTCGGCCAAGCTGATGCGGAATCCAGAAGGCGTATCTTATCCATGGTCGGCGCGGCGCGTATACGCGATGTGTACCCTGGCCTTCTCCTTTTTTTCCACTTCAGATCGTTATCCGAGCGCGAAACTTTGCCGAGCTGGCATATCGGATGACGCTGTAGCCTGGGGGAGAGGGGGACCAAGAAACAGAGGAGGAGTGGAGATTTGGAAAAATTTGTCAATCGCACACCGCGGAGTAACACGAGAGCTCGATTACCACACCCATAGCCCGTTCATTCTTCCTCGCTCTTTCTCTTCTCGCGCTGGATCTTTTTTCTTTTTCTTTTTATTTTCTTACTTTTTTTAAGGCTGCGCATAAATTTCAAGCGCAGGTATAAGCGCGGTACGTGCATGTGTGCATAAATTTTTGGGCGTGATAACAAGCACGAAGGCGGTCGAAGTGCGCCTTCTCGCTGCAGCTGCGGAAGTCGTTAAGTACGAGAAAAATGCCAAGAGAAAAAGAGAGAGAGAGAGAAAGAAAGAGCATCTCCTTCTTTAATTATTACTAATGAAAATTTACGATTTTTGGCGGATCGAGAGTCGATCTGTGTGTGTGTGTGTGTGTGTGTGTGTGTGTGTGTGTGTGTGTGTGTGTCGCGTGGTGGTCACTTGGGTGTTCGGCTCGCAGCATCTCGATGAGAGCTCTCGTAAGTTTGCATTGTTATTACCCTGTTACCGTCGCTGCGTTATACAGCGACTAATTCTCGCCGCGCAACGAATCTTCCATAAGTACCGCGTGTCGATTCGCTGAGCGATTTCACCCTAATATTAATAACGGAAATTATGACCGTGTCTCTCTCCTCCCCCCCTCTCTCTCTCTCTCTTTCTCTCTCTCTCTCTGCATGTTCACTCAGATAAGCAGTGCAGTTACAACCCTGAATTTTTTTCTTTCCCCTTTCTACGCACCTTTATGCACTTCTGCGATTGTGTTGTGTGTGTGTGTGTGTGTGTGTGTGTGTGTGTGTGTGTGTGTGTGTGTGTGTGTGTGTGTGTGCGTAAGCGCATCCTTGATCATCTCTCACTCGGCCGGCTATCGCGCCTGGATACGCGCCCATTGTCGTTTCAGCAGGACGCATTAATCATCGCTGATTCTTTTGTTGGATATAAGTATATCTCGCGATCGGATCTTCCGTTAACGCCGTAGGCGCGGAATATCGAGTGAGACGTACACACCAAATGAAATTCGTACATTTTACTCTCAGGCGAATTTTACTGTCCCCAACTCTCGCTCTTCTGCCTCTTTTAACCCAGTCGCGCGTTTGCCGATTAATAATACCGTTTTTTACACTAAGATGTATACTGACCGGGCTATCTATATATTTTCAGGGGCCGCCAAATGCCCAAAAATCCGGAGTCCCGTCCTCTTCCGCTGGCCTGGGCTCGGCACATCAAGGCGAGACCAGCTACGAGCTATTGCTCCAGCAGCAGCAACTCTTCCTCCAGTGGCAGGTCGAGATCAATAACAAGGTGAGTTAGCCTCGATTCTGAAACATGCTTCTCTTCTATCTCGGGCTCTTTATTCCACCGTTGCGCTCCGGATTTCGAAGCCTTACAGACCAAATCCAGGGCTCTGCTAAAAATTCGCAGTACGGTTTTGTCATAGCAGATATCCCTATTGCCTTCGTTTCTCGTGAGATATGGATGAGACCTAATTTATTCGCGCTTAATTATTACACACTTTTTTTTTTTTTTTTGCTGCTACGTCGAAATCTTATTTTGCAATTGCAATAAGTTGCGGGGATCGATTTAATGAGCTTTTCAGAATTTTTATTGCGCAATAAACATTTTTTTTTTCGAAATTTCTTGCTGTCAAATTAAACTGACTCTTTTTCGAGTAAACGCACACAGCCAAGCACGCTCTGACTCTTTTTATTTTATATTTATTTATTTATTTATAAGACCTTCGCCTGATAAGATTAAGTTGAGCGTGTTTTAACTTTTAATTTTATACCTTCGTGCACGAGAGTCTTATATGCAACGACGAGTCACTTATCAAATTTTGATCACTACTTCTTTATAAATTCAACTAAAAATGTTGACTCTTTATTGTTGTGTGTGTGTGTATCTTATACTTATTTAAGAACTTCATATCGCTTTCTAATTGATATTTTTTTTTATCATTGCGATGAAAGTGAAATGTTGCTTGTTAAAAAAGGCAATAAACGATTATTTTTAAAATTTATAATTTTTACACAATGAAATGAAAAAAAATAAAAAATAATATATTTATTTTGTACTTGGTATTAAATGAGCGTATTTTTTTTTTTTTATAATGGTCCAAACAGGGAAGTGGGCCTATTCATCAACCAAGAATGGTTAGTTGTGTTTTATAATATTGCTCAAATCTTTTTTACTGAAATCTTTCTACTTTCTTTTGCTTTTTTTCTTTACTCTGCAGATAATCAAAATATATTCTAATTGTTTTTTAATGTACTCTTGATGGAATTTTTATTTTTTTCAATGTATCGTTCTATTCTACGTTGTATTTTCTTATGCTTAATGCTTAATACAAATAACTGTCGTTTTCGTTTATTTATCATTTCAACATATCATTTTGTTAATGTAACATCATGCTACCTAATATTACATATCGTTAATAGATTTAATGTAAATCATCTTTGCATTGCAAAAAATGTTAATGTATCAATAGATTTGTATATGCATTCCGCAATTATTCGCTTATTTTAATTTCAGCTATTTACTTAAGATCTTTAAAATGTATTTATTTGTCTTATTTGAATTTATAAAAATTATGATTTTAATTGTTTATAAAAAATGATGATAATAATTATAATAATTTTATTGAATGAATTATCGAGTCATTTAAAAAAAAGCTCAACTTGCTAATCAACGTTATTATTACTAAAAAAGATTTAATAATATTTTCAACTTTCTGATTTCTTTAATAACCAATGAAAGTGTTCATCTAAAATAACAAGCAAGATTACTTACAAAGTAACGTATATTTATGGTGCTGGATTATTTCGCATAAGATTTCACACTTAACACGCAGGCTCTATTTCTGCTACAAGAATGGTAATGGTTCAGCGTATGCAATATTGCCTCATCATCACAATCTATCTATCTATTTGTATCTATCTGTATCTAGCAGCTCTTAATATTCTCATGTCTTAGCGGGCCAGCACATTTTGATTCAGGTCCAAGTGACGATCAAATAAAAAATAATCCCACATACTATAATCCTTTCTAATAAAAAAAATCCTAAAACCGGGCGGTTCTTCTGTTTTCGAGCAGTTCCCGCAGCTGATACTCCCGGCGCAAAGCAAGATACCTTTGACGGCGAGCAGCAGCAGCGCGGCGAGCGACAGCGGCAGCGTGAGCGTGCCCAGTCCCGCGTCCTCCAACGCCTCGAGCAGCAATCCGTCCGAGCAGCCGCCCCTGAGGCCACTCGGCAAGCTGGAGGACATGAAAGGTGAGTCTGCAGCAGTCCAGCTTCGATATATTCGCGCATTAACTCCCCCCACCCCCACCCCCCTCCCTCCCTCTCTTTTCTTCCCTGTCTCCATTGCAACTTCTTAGCTATACCTATATACATGTTTCTTCTCATCCTCCTTCTCTTCTCTTACCTTCTTCAGCAGATTCCCCTCTTTTACATTCTCTCTTTCTCCTTCGAGTTGTTTTTTAAAAGCGAGCTGTCTTGTACCTGTCATCGCTTATGATTCACATTCGATTCGCCTTAACTTAATATCGATTAATTCTGATATGTGCTATTTTTATGTAAAAAAGTTGCAAGCTGTACATAAAAGTGTATACATGTATACAGATATACTATTTAAGATGTTTACGGTACACATATTTGTTGACATTTTTTCGACAAGACTTTTCGATGCTTACCTGTCATTGATATTCAAGAAAATAAACTGTAACGAAAAATTAAAATTAAAATAATGTCATACTATGCGGCTATAGGTATAATTTTTTTTACAACATTTTCATTTCGTCACATTTATTAATTCTAAAAGCCAATTTATTTTTCATTACACGGTTACGAGTAGTCACAGAATAATAAATAATTGTCAGGGTATAATGATATCATTTTCGTACAATATAAAGTTGTAATAGAGTAAAACAATTTTATTTTAATTTATTAATAACAACATTTAGCATAATCTCATTACATCTAGCGCTATGTATAGGTACATAATCAATAAAAAGAATATGATATAACATAAACAGATTTAAAACAAAAAATACGTATCACATAATATATAGATACACATATCAATATGCCTAAAATGGAAAAAATATCGGAATATTTGCAGTAAGCGATTTGAAAGTGGAGCTGAAACGTCGTAACCTGCCGGTCTCGGGTTCGAAGCCCCAGCTAATCGAGCGATTAAAGCCCTTCACGGAGACGTCGAGCGCGAGCACGGGCAGCAACGTCAACCAAATGGGCCATATACTCATGGATGTTCCTGCGCCAATGTCTACCGACGAGTCCAACTCCCACAAGGGGCCGAACTCGCCCAAGGACGAGTCGATGACCAGCCCGAGGACCGGATCGCCTCACGGCAGCGAAAAGGAAGAGTCTACGAGTCCGCCCGGTAAGTTTATTGTCCCTCATCTACTCACCAGTATAGACTAGTGTGTATGTTTCAAGCTGCTCCCTTTCTCTCAGATGTCATTGACTCGTATTGGTTATTCTGAAAGTTTGATATTATTATTATTGTTATTATTATTATTATTATCATTATTATCATTATTATTATTATTATTATTATTATTATTATTTTAAAGTTTCGGTGTGTCTTTAAACATTGTTTATAAAAATCAGCAAAAATTATTTTGCTTCCTCAAAGAGGAAGCTATGTAATCATGCCAAAAAATTTTTTTATAATTTTTATTAAAAGTGTTTTTTATGATGTAAGAAGTTGAAAAAAATTATTTTTTTGAAAAATTTTTTTCGTGTATCCACTTTTTCGTGTATGGATGTGGTAATTTTTTTTTTG
>JAPYZE010005846.1:0-10989 GCA_030522805.1 Leptomastidea abnormis | reverse complement strand
TTTTTTTTTTTTACGCAAGATTGTTAAGAATCGTCATTTTTACATGAATAATTCGTATACAGTTATAATTATCAATATGTGACAGTTTGAACGAAGCACTTTAATATAGTTTACACAATTCAAAATGTATTCCGAAACACAAAAAATGTATCGTTACATTCAAATGTTTATTTTAAAATATTTTTATTATTTTACATCGATCTCACAAACAATTATACAAGCTATCCGGTAGATATATTCACTTAAAAAGCAATTTCGGAATACATTTTTTTTTCAAATTTTTAAGAAATGACAACACAGATTGTTGGCAGTTATTTCGAAGAAATCATCCTTACGAGCAGATATATCGTTTAATTCTGAAAGACATCAAAGTAAAGAGGCTTCATTATAAGAAAAGACAAAACTCGACCAAGCGAGACGAGGATAAATTCAATCAGAAGACGAAAATGTTTTTTTTTTTTTTCAAACGCTCTTTGTATGTCGCTGTATAACCGAACTGGACGGTGTTCTAGGCTTGTCGCTATCAGTAGTTTCTCCACGAACCGTAAACGTCACGTAATAGCGTTTAGTATGATCGATTTTCTCAGATGGTAAGGCAATCACTTGTTTCTCATCGCCGTGCGTCACTTCCACCTTGAAAAAAATTTATATATGCAGTTGATAATAAATATTATTAGCTTTGATTTTTGAAATTATTATTTTTTTTTTTATTACTAACAGTCATCTGTCCCCTGGCACGTCCTTCGATCTTCGGAAGTAGACTCGGTCGTTCTTGGCCTCCTCCACCTACTGCAATTATAGTCTAGAATCAAACGTTGCAATCCTATTCTTTCTAACAGCTACACGTTTAATGATAAACTAATGACTAGTCACAATTATATCCCACGATACTTGACTTTTGCCAAGTTGAAAATGATGAAATAATAAACTTACGGTACGTGTATATCGGTACGGAAGTATAGGCACTTGTAGCGTGATGGCAGCGGTGAGTTTTTTGTGTGCATTGTTTTGCTTCGGTACACCAATCTGGTGTTGCTGGTCGTCTTTGTAATTTTCGTAGCTGCTCGTACAGAAACATTTCAAAGTGCCTGCATGAATAAAAATAAGAGATTTTTTATTGATATTTTTGATGGAATTTGAAGTCATGAGAATCTATATTTACTGATATTGCATTTGATTAAGGTCATTAAGGAACACGTGAAATTGTAATACTGACCTAAAAGTATAGGGTCGATCGTATTTTGCTACTCCAAGTACTGGTCCAGTCATACCGGATCTATTGAATGCGTCAACCTAAAAATTATAATTAAAATGTTAAAAATTATGAGGGTATGTTTGTAATTTTGTGATTTCGATTAAAAAAAATATATGTTTAAACAACATGAATACAAATTGAATATTGACATAATTTTTTTTATACCGAAATTATTAACTGCTGATAATGCAGGTATTCTATCAGATTTAACTTTAAAGTCTAATCAATAAAAAAATTATTGAATCAAAACACTTAGCAAGCAATAAAAAAATATTAAGTTAACTGCATTACAAAAACGAACTATTTGTCTGACCATACCCTGTTTTATCTACTTATTAAAAAAATAAACTTGCCAGAAATTAAACCTTTACAATTATTAAACTTACCAGTCGTTTAACAAGCACTTGTTCATTAGCTCGACCCTGTCTAATCTGCAGCCTCTTAAGCTCCATAAGTTGAAAGAAAATTTTGCGTTCGAGATGATACCGCCTTAGGCTGATCTGTACATCGCGTGTTACGGTATCCATATGAAGAGCACGTTGACGGTCGCTATTTGGGCAGCACTTAATCGTACGTCTTGGTATTCGTGATACTCGAGGACTAGGCTCAATACCGCTGTCTCGACCACCGCTGTCACGACGCATGCGACCAATGGGATCCAGATGCTGGCAACGTGGACTCGTCAGCCTTACCAGCCGCTGCTGAGACTTTGTCTGCAGCTGTGTACATAACAGTATAGTTGCTAGAATTTCTTGTATAGTGTATAATTTCGAGTATATATATAAGGATGTGATTAAGTTATACCTGGGGTAGAGAGTCAACAGCGGAACCACGAGCACCAATTTCATCTTCGCTTGTAGTTGGCAAAACCCGCATTATGCCAACATCATCGTCTTCGCCGGCCAGTCCATCGCTACCATCCTCCTCGTCATCCTCGTCCTGTTCGTCATCTCGTCCACCAACTGCCTCGCGAATCTCCTTGTCGAGTTCCTCGTCGTCGTCTTCTTCTTCCTCCTCGTCCCACTCTGGACTCTCGATGACCGCGACGATGGCGCTGCGATCGGGAGATCGGTCCTCTGAGCTGCCCAACATCGACGAGCCTGTAGTTGTGCCTTGTTTTCCACGCTGGCGTTTAGTTGTCGTTGGTCGTGATACCCGACGACTACCACCAGCCCCTGGACCAGGTGAGCTTGATGAGCTCTCGTCTGCGAAGCGGAAGCCCTCCGTACCTACAAGGTGCAAGCGACTCGTTGTCTCTCTTCTCAGCTCTAATTGCAACTCTAAGTATTTTTTTTTTTTTTTATATAAAATGTATATAACGTTCGATCGAACCAGCCGATGAGTTGGTTGCATTATGTTGCGTGCATGATTTATGCAAATTTTAACAAATTTACGGCATATGGGGGTTTATAGAATAAGTAAGTGGTTGCTTGTGGTGGGTAGTGTCGTGGAAAAGGAAGAGATTGTAGCTAAATAGCGCGAGATTGTCAATGTTTACTATGGTCGCTTTTGCAAGAATAAGTGCGATAAAAAATATATCGTTTTGATTGTTGCCATTTGCTGATAATATTTTCATTTCTTTTACTTTATAACTTTTTTTTTTAATATTTTGAATTATTAACTATGTATCGAGCAATGCTAAATCTATGGAAATCTATATATCGTTCTATAACATATAGATTCTATGTATACTCTATGTATCTTTTAATAGAAAGGATATACTAATCATTTGATCCTTAAGTCATGATTCTGCTTCTTGTCGCTTCGGTAGTCTTTATACTGCAAAAGAATTGACAACTAATAGGGTATATGCTTATGTCAAGTTTTAAAGTTAACTATATCTTTCCAACTACAAATCATTAAGAATAAAAATTTTGTTTTTTTTCAAAGTATAAGAAGCAGATGGCTTGCGATCGTCAGTGGAAAACATACATTTTACTCTACAACACACGGACTACTTATACATTAAGATTGTAAACTTGCTGTATTGTAAAAATTATTATCTAACCTGGAATTTGCACATCTGGATGGTCCTGTGAACCTTGACCCTGACTTTCCGACGCTTCTTTATCTTCCTTCTTAGGAGACCTAATTTTTTCATTTTCTTTAACATTAACATCTTGCTTCTTTTCTGATGACAATGATTCCTTCGTTATTGATCCTCTTTTTGATTCTGAAATTTCCTTAGAGGTGGAATCCTTCTTACCATCAGCAACAACTGTTTTATCTTCTTTCTCTGTTCCGATACTATCTGACTTATCTTTCTCAACAATTGTTCCATCTTTTCTTGGACTCTGTTCTTTTTTCTCATCTTTATCTGCGACTTTTGTAGCACCTTGATCAAGAGATTCTTCTGTACCGATTGTCATTGATTTATCATCACCATCATCAGATTTAGTTCTAGCACTAGATTTATCGTGAGCTAAGCTTTCCTTAGATGCTATCGAGGTCTTATCCGTAGCTTCATCTTTCCGTTCTTTTTTATCATCTTTACCTTTACCATCCTTTTCATCCTTCTCAAATTTGACCTCTTTAGTTTTATCATCTTTCGTTTGTTCCATCTTCTGATTTTCATCTTTTGCATTGGTATCAGTCTGTTTTTCCTTGCTCTTATCTTCGCCATCAGGTTTTTGGCTCATCTGATGACGCATCTCTTCCATGTCCTTTTTCAAATCAGCAGCCTTAGAAAGCAAAGAGTTCTGAAGCTCATCCGCTTTCTCGAGTATGTCATCCATTTTACTTCGCATCTGATCGTCTAGTTTTTGTTCAGACTCTTCATCGCCAACAACAGCAGCAACACTAGACGCAGGAGGAGCTGGTGGTGCAGCAGCAGAAGTTTTGTCTCTCGAACTATCCGGTGCCGCATTCTTATGCACATCTACAGTGATGGTAACCTGTTCAACCGTATCTTGGCTTGTACTGTCCCCATCAAAAACCTGTTCATGTCCAGAAGTATGTCTACCCGATATCTCGATATTTTCTGACCTCGATTCTTGATCCTTAGTCATACGCTTAGTCTCGCTTTTATTAGAACGTGCTGAATCCTTAGCTGCGTAATCCCTAGACGTTCTTGATCTACGTCCTGAGGAGACAAATTTTTCGGACGTCATCCTTTCTAAGGATCGCTTGACCACTAAGACTTCGAGGCTGTCGTCACTAACAGACGAACTCTCCTCGTCGCTCGCGGTCGATCTCGACAACTCTTCACTCGCACTTCCACCCGCTTCGGGCTTACTCCTTGTTGTTGTTGTTCCATTTTTTGTTCCATCTCCATTTTGTATGTTTTCCTCTTGCTGTTCCTGCTGATGCTTCTCTTTTTCCTCCTCGTTTCTACGCTGTTTCCTCGACTGATGGTGCGGCCGCTCCTCGGTCCGTCTCCTTCTGCTGCCTTGAAATGATCTCTCTTAGTTCTAGCTTAGCTAGCCCATTAATTTAGGCCATAATTCCAGGCCATTATTTTTTATCGCGATATATATTTACATGGTTTTTATGACACGGTAATTTTGCATACCTGGATCGACATCCTCTGGTCCAGATGTTGGATGTTCATCTGGTTGTTGTTGCTGTTGTTGCTGTTCGTCGTATCGAGCGTTTTCGCTAAGCGCTCGTCGTTGACGTTCACTCGGCCTAGTCTTTGAAGTGGAAGCTTTAGAATGACGTAGCTCTTCCTCACTGAAGCTACGGCTGTCCTGACGTAATAATCTACGACGATTGGCGCGTCGACGTGTACGACGCTCCACGTAACGTTCTTCGTAATAAAGTTCAGGATCGTCACCGGAACGCTGACGATTACGACGACGTAGTTGACGTGGACTTGCGTCGTTTAGTTCGGAATCCGAACTTGTTTCTAAATGCTTTAGACGAAGTCTCGTTGAGAACACTAAATAATGCAAAAATAATTAGCTGTAGCTAAATAAAAATTATGGTTAAAGTATTTGTATAGCTAATACGCTTTACCTTTCGTAGGCCCAGGCTTATCAGATTTGAGATGCTGAGCCGTAGTACCACCATGAAGCTGAATGAGCTTAGCGCAGTCGCGATGTCCACGATAAAGAGCAGCATCAAGAGCAGTCATGAGAGCACCTTTGCTCGTACGTAGAAGTGCATTTATACGTGAACCGGTATCGAGTAGGAGTTTACAAGCGTCAAGATGACCATGAAGCGCAGCAACGTGTAAAGGAGTTTTACCCTCGGGTGTGGCTACATCGAGTAGACCAGGTCTACGGCGTACCAGCCATTTTATGAGCTCGAGCCGACCTGATGCTACAGCCTCGTGTGCCACTCCTGTGCCACGTATCGTACGCGCGTGCAACGAACCACCATGCTGAGCCAGAATTTTTAAGGTCTCAAGCTGGCCTTTCGCGGCAGCGCATAGCGCCGGTCTGCGATCAGAAATAAACATATTCATATAAAGTTATATGAAATATTTTTGAGATGAAGAAGATGTACAATAAGTTAAAGTAATTTTTAGTTATTATTGATTATAACTTACGTCCTGCCCTTACGGTCCTGCCGATTGGGATCAGCACCGAGTTTTAATAGCAATGATGTGGCGTCGGCGTGACCGAGGGTTGCGGCGTAATGCAATGCCGAGCAGCCGTTGTCGTCGACGTGGTCAGGTTGAGCGTCGCAAAGCGTCACGAGAGCTTCGATACAGCGCGCGTGACCTCGCGATGCAGCGCAGTGTAATGCGGTTAGACCGTCCTTATCGGACGCTCCGGCTACGGCCGAGCCACCGGCTCTGGAAAATTAAAGTTTGATGTAAAATCACTTTAAAATTAAGTAATAAAAAATTTTTATTTATTAACGTATTTATAAAAATTTTATAATGATGAATTTATTTTAATGTTTGTTAAGATAAACAAAATGTATTCGCGTTGAATTCTTTGTCGTAATACAAGATTAAAAATTGATTTGATGCAATTATACGCGTCTAAAGCACTCGAATAAATTTCAATTTTAATTCCATCCGTTAATCGTGACTGTGAGACATCTGGGCGCACCCATGTAAAGTATATCCTAAAGTCCAACCCCACAGCTTAGAAGCATAAATTGCACGTCGTAACGCATAAAAGACCAAAGCCTCTTAGTGCTTTTGAATCACGTCTAATAAATTAACTCTTTGACTGCGGAAGAGAGGATAGAACCATAATACTTGCTGGACACAAGTAGTTTACTAGGTGAAGATCAGCGTAATATATCCCGGCTAATGTTATAAATCAATTGCTCGAGCCAAAGCTAAAAGCTAAACGTTGGTATATCCCTTTAGAAAGCAGTAAGGTCCAGTCTCTTACGAGATATTCGATATAGTCCGAGTAACGTTAGGCTGCAATAAGGATCATCAATTCCGAGATTGACTCGAGAGCCATATAGTCCAGTTTTACGTTTGACTCTGCACGCGACATAGATATATATCCAGATTGATATAGGATATTTCATATACATATATATACTGTACCTTACGAGGGCGAGTACTGCTTCGACGCTACCAGCTGAGGCAGCCCAAAGTATCGGCTGCCTACCGTCTTCGTCTCTCGCGTTAACATCCGCTCCAAATTCCAATAGCGTCTGTAGTACCTTTAGCCCGACCTTCTTTGGTACCGCAAGCTCGGCCGTAGCTGCGGCACCGCAACACTGGGCTGCGTAATGTAGGGGTGAGCCACCACGTAGATCCGGACTCGAAGGCCGCGCGCCGGCAGCCAGCACCAGCCGCGCACACTCCACCTCGCCGCATACTGTATGAATGTGTTTTTTTTTTAAGATAAATTGTGATTTTCTGGGTTAGATTAAAATGATTATTAAATCATTTTTTTTTATTTTAGATTGAAAGTGGAGAGGATGTGAGTTGATAGATTTATTTTTGCGAGACTGATGATGTGATATTTTGAACGAGTCATGCTGTTTGCTCATTTTTTTTAAACTTGCGAATTCATATTTCAAAGTTGAAATTAACATAGGCTTTCATATATATTTTTCTTCTTTTTTTTCTTTAAAGTTCGAGTCTTGAATTGTAGACGTTACAGGGTCGTAAAAAAAAAGTTGCTTAATAATCCTTCGAGACTAAATTTTTACAAGTAATTCCAGCCCCTTCTATACTATGAGCAATAATGACATGTAACTGGGTCGACTGTTTGCGCTTCTAGTGTGTATATGGTAAGCAAAGGAATTGGGAGTAGATAAGGCCACACGGCGGACAATAAGAAATAGCAGATTTAAAATGAAATATAATGACAATAAATATGTTTATGGTAACTTTAGATTGTATTAAGTTTTGCTTTTATATTTTAAAAACTTTAAATTTGTAAACTAACAAGACAAAAAAAAAGAAGGAATTGTATTTGTATTTATAATAATGTACGATCTAAAAAAAGAAAAAAATTAGTTCCTTAGCATCTTCTAAACTATTAAGAAGCTAAACATTTACCAAGAAAACTTATTTACGCAAAATCTAAACACTACATTTAAGCTGTTTAAAGTTAAACATACCATAAAGCTTCCCTAACATACCAGTCAATTTCAAAGCAATTCCAAAAAGCGAACAAGCCCATATCTGTTTACCTTAAAAAAAAAAAAAATAAAAAAAGGGCAGTAGCAGCAGCTGTAATCTAGGCGTTCTTCTAATCTATCGTCTCTCTTCGACCGTCTTTCTCACTGACTCAGGTTAACATCATACGTCCCCACAGCCTATTCCGGCAAAAGCTTGCGTGTATAGGATACAGTTTGACCGGCCGGAATAACGTCACGTCGGTCGTATACACTGACCCACTGACCCACCAGTGGGGCGTTTCTGTGTGTGAAAAAGCGCGACCACTTATCCGCAACGAAATCAAAATGAGGAAAAGGAGGAGGAGGTGGGAAGAAGAATAAGAAGTAAAGCGACTTATTGCTTAGTGAACTGACCGGGCCACAATCCTCAACTCTCTTTATATACATGTATACACCTGTGGGAGAGCGAGGTCGTGATACGGCCGATTAAGTACCCAGGAGCTTTTAGAGCGTGTGTCGGTACCGCCTTATATTTCATCGGCTCTCGCTGAGCTTGCTCGTTTAATGTGTGTGTATGTGTATGGGTTAGTCGCTTTAGCTGACCGCTCGTCAGTCTTTTGTTATCCGGCAGGTGGGCAGTATAGTAGGCTATTGTAGTGTGTGACGGTATGCCAAGCACGATAAGGCCGCGACACGATTTTATAGTTCACACTTACATAGGGGTGAGGGACAATAACGGGCGTATCTTGGTTGATTTGGTTTTCTTTCGTGTTTTATTATTCTGTCTGGAGGGTGGTTGGGATTTTTTTTTTTTTTTTTTATTTGGTCGTTGGGTTTAGTATCGAGGACTGATGAAGTGGCGTTGACTTGAGATATTGCGTGGATGTATAGGGGGTTAACGATTTAAAAGATCGTTAATAGTGAGTGAAGTATAGAAGGACTGATTGGGGTCGCGTTGGTTTATCGTTTCAGTTGATTGTTTGTTTTTTAATGATTTTTTTTTATTAGATTTAAGAAGTGTAGAAATTAAATATTGTGAAATAAAAATGTTTTTAAATTTTAATAAATTTATGCGTTGATAAATATAAATTGTAATATCTTATTTATTTAAAAAATAGGGAGAAATAATTTAATGTAAATAATGGATGAGTTTACTTGCTTTGAAGATCGTTATCGTTAAGATTATAAAAATTTGATGAATAAAAAATCATATATCTTTTAAACATGCAACCTAACTATGACCCAAAAAATCCAGTGAATTTTTAATATGAGTTTTATTACTTTTAATTTGTTAATTTAATATGGTCAAGATTAGAATTAAAAAGAGATAAAATTATTTGATAAAAGAATATATCAATCTCAAGATCAAGATCGAATAGTAACTATGTCTCTGTAGTTAAAATGAAAAAAAATACAGGAACTAAGAAAAACATTATGACTTTTTTTTCCAAAGAAATTTGATAACAAGAGCTGTGAGTTATGAAAGCAATTCGACAAAATGAGCACCTTACAATTTTGCAACCTCGTTATCTTACCTGGCATGCTATACCCAAGATTGCATACTTCAGTTATCTAAATGTGCACCACCCCCGGTCTTACCATACCGGACTTATTCTACTTAACAGACGCGAAAATACTCAGCATTATTTTTTTTCTATCTACCTATGCCTGATTATATCTAAAAACTACTTGCCATTTCATTCTTAAAAAAAAAAAACAAATTAAAAAATATAAAAGCTGTAATTTTTTTTTTTTTTTTTGTTTTCTTACCAGTGGCCCAATGCAAAACGCTATGTCCCTCAAGGTCTTTAGCGTTAACATCAGCGCCATTAGCCAATAATACGGCAACAAGCTGATGATCACCAGCAATGACCGCGAGGTGAAGAGGCGTGTGGCCCTCGGCATCCGGTGAATTGACGAGCTCAGGCGCGGCTTGTGCCAACGCCCCACCCGTTGACGCGTCCATGCAGTAATGAAGCGCGCTACGTAACGCCCGGTCGCGATAACCTATCGTTTCCTCCTGTTCACGCAGCAGCTTCAGCACCCGGCCTCTGTCAGCCTGCTGGCAGGCGTGCATCAATGGCGTTGCACCGATGCCTAATACTCTGTATTGTGTTTAACACAACAGCAAAAATTGGATAGGAGTTTTTTTTTTAATTTTTTTTTTAAATTAATTTTTATTTAGTTTTTATCAATTTGATGGATGGGTAAGATATGTGATTATTTTGAATATTAGTGTTTGATTAAAATGAATGTTATAAAGAACATTTATTTAATGCGTATGATTAAAGTATTTTATTTTTAAATTAAAAGACCTTTGGATATATACTTGTGAATGTCAGGGAAAATATTTAATATTATATATACACTTGACTTATCTATATCATCAAAGCATATAAAGCAAGTTCAATGTCGTATTTAATATGTATAAAAGGTAGAGAGAATATGCGAATACTTTATATTATAATCATTCGCACAGCTTGACCTTCAAGTTAATTTTACAAAAATTATTCCGATCGTTTGATACGATAACAAAAAGAAAAAAAAATCTGTATAATTTAATACATAAATCCTGAAAATAAATAATCTCATCTGCACGCAAAAAAAACTTAATAACGTAATTGACTACATTTTCCAAGCCTAATAATAAATCTAGCAAATCATAAATTTAAAAAAAAAGAGGAAAAAAATTAAAAAAAATTGCTCACTTATACGGCCGGCGTCTCTGAAGCTCCTGCTTGCCAAGGAGTCCGGGCGTTTGGGCACCACCACCGTTACTTCTCCAAGCTGGTGCCGAGGCAAACTTGGTCCTCTGTCGTTGTGAAGTACAGGAGGACGCAAGTGGTGGCAGCGTCACCTGTTCCGTTTGCTGCTGTTGTTGTTGTTGTTGCTGCTGTTGTCGATGTCTTGACTGTTGCTGTTGATGATGATGATGATGTTGTTGCTGCTGCTGTTGCTGACAGCAACGATCTTGCGTTCTCGGAGCGATTGGCGGTGCTCTCGTGTCCATGCCCGAGCTCCGCACTGGCCCGGGACCGCTACAACCTCGGCCCCGCGGTACATCCCTGTATTATTATGTATATTTGTGTAGATTGTCGAGATATTTAATATTGTATTTTGTTTATCTTTGTTTTTATTTAAAAGAATTATAATCCCAAAAAAACTACCTTTAAAAAGGTAAACTTCTCGGCAAGTTTGAAATTATTGTCTGTACAAGTAAGTGAGATCAAAAACGTACAGCCAAGTTT
>JAPYZE010005844.1:0-14095 GCA_030522805.1 Leptomastidea abnormis | reverse complement strand
TATATATATATATATATTAAACCAATTTGATCGGCTTGTTTGGGCCAAGTTATTTTCTCTCTCTCTCTTCATCCACTCTTTCTTTCTTTTTTTTCGCACCATCCGTTTATGTATTTAACTTGTCTATTTTTACATTCTCACTCGTCTTTTTTCATATTACTTTTCGTCTTTCTCTCTTCCGCTTTCTTTTTTTCATATTATGTTATAATATTTTTTATAGCCGCAAAGTAATGCTCGCTTACACAGATTTTAACTTCAATCTTTTGCATATATGCTCTTGAAAATGTAAGCTTTTATTCATCGCGATATATAATATAAAGCTAAATTCGGAAATAAATGTACTGGGCGAATATTTTTGATTGAACGAATAATTCCATTTGAAATGTTATACGTATTATTTAAGTTAAACTCTTGATAGATTAGACATTAAGACTATATATAATTTAGATGAGTATTTTACATATAGTATAAGCAGAAATAAAACTATTGGCAGATACGTTATTATGTATTGGTTGATCAAAATCGTAAAAATAAATTTGCAGCGACAGAAGAAGAAAAAAAGAGATTAGAAAAGGGGAAGAGAGAGGAGGCAAACGGTTAAAATCTATATGAATATATGTATATGAATGCTCGCGAGTCATGCAGGAGTTAAAAAAAAAAAGCCGGAGCTGACTGGCATGGAAGCAGGGGAACTTATAAATCAAGAATGAGCTGCTGCAGGCCCCAAAACTCCGTAAAATCGAAGAGGAGAGCCCATCTTCTCTTCGCGCGAACCTTGAGGCTTAGCATTAGCATATCTCATAATTTATCAAGGAATATCGCTCTCTCTCTCTCTCTCTCTCTCTCTCTCTCTCTCGCTCTCTCAGCCTTTCCACGAGGCTAGCTTGCTCGCGCAAAGACCAATTTTTTATTTTGCCCTGTCGTTTGGACCAACGAATTCGAAAGCAAGAGAGAGTGGGAGAGGAGAGGAAGTAAGATTAAAAAGAACGTATAAGTATATACACATACACACATTATAGTGGTATAAGGAAGTTTGGTATGAAGATAGTGGACGCACGATGAGAAACAACAGCAGCAGCAGATATCCAGACGAGAAGAAATTTTAAGACAAACACGCGAGAGGAAAAAAGAATTGCACGTTGGAATAAAAGAAAGAGAAATGTATAGATAAAGTAACAAATAAAAAGAAAATGAAAATAAAACAAATAAAAAATAAATATATATTGAAAGAGCAAAAAAAAACATAATAATAGCAGCTCGAGCTCGCCACTTTTTTCTTTCTTCTTCTTCTTCTTCTTCTTCTTCTTCTTCTCGACTGAGAGTATAAGGAAAGAAGAACGAGCCAAAGCTGCTGCTGCTGCTGCTGCGGAGAGTGGCTCTAAACAAGCAGAGCCGAAAAAGAGGATAAAAAGATAGGAGCCTGAGCGGTCTCGAGTTAGTGAGGAGGGGAGGAAAGAGGGATATAGCGAACCTCGTATATACATATATAATACGACGGTATATCTTCGCGGCGGAGAACTATACGGTCGAGGAAACGAGCGAGAGAGAAAGAACGAGTAGAGGCGAGCAAAGCAGTCGGTGCGGAGGAGGAGAGACAATGACATCGCGGTGGTGGCGGTGGCGGTCGTTGCTGGCTGTGCCGGGGGAATGCAAATAACAGAGAGAGAGAGAGAGAGAGAGAGAGAGAGAGAGAGAGAGAGAGAGAGAGAGAGAGATGGAGGCGTCGATGTTTTCGACCCGGCTAGTATAGTATGTTAGCATACATAAGCAAGCCCCAGAGCCGCAGGAGACAGAAGAAAAGAAAGAAAGAATTGTACGCTGTAAAGTCGTATAGACGGGCAATGTTGATTACACTGCAGAGCACTTCTCTCTATGCTGTAACTGTACGTATAACACATGATGGGAGTATATCAATATAGCAGCAAACGCGAAGATGCTCGCTCTCTCGATGCAGTTCCGCATATACACCCGTGGACAATTCTAACTAATCAACAGAGGGCGCTTATCAATGAAAATTAGGTGCAACGTTGCATATTTCGGGCTACTACGGAAAGAATTAATTGTCCACGGGTGTACACGTTAAATGCTATAGAATATGCTGAAATTTTGTCCATCGACGTGCTGGCCGTGGCCTTGATCTTCAAAAATAAGCGCGCGCGTTAAGATTCCTTCCGATAATGTACAGTGTGAGACTTGTGAACCGTAAAAATGTGTGCGTGTTTCCATTATTGCGGTGTATCCAGTAGGTGCATCTTAGCCAACTGCGGGGGGACAGTTGTTGCGGAGGACAATGTACCTATTATTAGCGAGAGCCGCGAGCAGCTAATTATTATTATTATTATTTTATCTATCACCTACTTACAACTTAATGGCAATATAAAGCAATACTGCTGCTACTCTGCTATATTGCTCTTGTTTTAATCTCATTTTTTTTATTTGCACCTGTTTACTCTCACTGCCACTTTCTTCTCCCCCAACTTTATACTACACCTCAGAACAATCTTGTTTTTCTTTTCCTCCTATACCCGCTCGCTCTTAATTCATTTCCCTGCCGCTGCTGCTGCATCATCGTCATCGTCATCTTTCATCGATTGATCCTATTCATGATCTCGCGCGCGACACGTTGACGAGGCACTCGTTCTTGATCTCAAAACTGTTTTTACTGCTACTGCCACTTCTGCTACTGCTACTGCTGCTGCTGCTACTAAAGCTCGCTAAAATTAAGCGGCCAATGACTTATATAAGGCTTACGTTATAGTTCGTTTATTTTAACCACTTCGAAATTCAATTCAATCAAACCTCTCTCTCTCTCTCTCTCTACCCTTTTTTGCATTGTTATTAATTTATATCTCATTACATTTCTTCTTATTATTATTATTATATATTTTTTTCTTAAAACGAATAAAAAAATAAAAAAAAAGAGATTCAGAGACATGTTTTCATATAGTCTACACACTAGCACGTATGTCGTCTAGACTTAGTATTTTCGTATAATAAGTACCCGCTTCACTTCAAATTATTGTCACGGAACTTTAGGCTTATTGAAAAATATAATGTGTTATTAGGCAGCAGCTCAGGACCACACATCTCCCCCCCCCCCCCACCCCCTTCATCTTTCAATAAGCACCGAATTGACCGCTGTCAAGTGTTAAAACAGGCGTTATATAGTCTGCGAAAAAAGACAAATAAGAGTGAAGCAAAAGCGACAGCGCAAATAAAAAAGCCAGAGAGAGAAAGAAGAAAAGGGGGTTAGTGAGGGGGATAGTTTGCGCGAAATATGACCAGTCGGCAACAGCATACTATTACTACTACTACTACTACTAACTTTACATTGACCAATCAAAGTGATTTATTATACCCCACTTATAAATTCCAGCTATTATATATTGCTTATATATATACCTATAGGAATACTGCCCGGTGCCTGAATGTCCGGGACCATTGAGAAGAGAACGTTAACGTGTAGTCCGCTCTGCTGCTGTTGCTGTTGCCAGAATACCCCGATCATTTCACGATGGTGGTGCTAGTGGTGGTAGACCACCTCAATGTCAAAAAGCCACTTTTTCATTTATTTTATTGCATTTTGCATTTTTTTTTTTTTTTTTTTTTTTTGGAGAAAAAAGCAATAAATCGACTTATAGCTGACCTTGGATATATGTCAGGCTCATTTTATATATATATCGTATATAGCTACAGGGCTATAAAAAAGTTGAACTCAACGCTCAAAGACAAGCGGTGGAAGCCTAGTTGTTCGAAAAGACTTCGAGAGCTTTTGCTTTAAGCGAATAAGTGCGAGAACGAAACATTGATATGTTGCATTACTCGATTGGGATGGGATTTAAAAATAGATATTATAGTGAAATGATTTTTTGGAAGCTTATTGAGAGAACTTTCGTTATCAGTTGAAAACACTTACATCACTGCAATTAAATAAAATGACAGAAAAAGTGTTCAAAGGATTATTACCCCCTTCTATATGGTATTTGATAAGAAAGCTTGCTAGTAAACTAAAACATTTTTTTAAAAAGTCTGGAATGACTCAGACGGTAGAATGCTTGTCTCGTAATATAGGTACAGGTTGTGAGTTAGATTCTCGGCACCTGCCAGCTGAGTCAACGTGACTCAAGGCGTCGGAGCTCGCTTTTTGTCGGATTTTACTACTTTGAAAAATCTGACAAAAAGAGAACTTTGACTTCGAAAAACATATTATATGCTATGATGTAGACTGAAGATACGTGTAATTATAAGTTGCAGTATTTTAACAATAACGTATTCATTGAAATGAATTTACCATCATACCACTTTGGAAATTTTAATATTATAAAAAACGCAATATTAAAAAAAAAAAAGAATACGAAATAGCAAAGGGGATGAGATTGAGGAGAAAGTAATGTCAGTATAATAAAACATAGGCGAAGGTCAAAAGATTGCGCGCCAACATGGGTAGAAGTGAGCGGGGGTGAGAGATATCGAGACGACGAAATCTCAAGCTGTGTAATATGCGCACATGCCTATATATATATGGAATAATCATATGGACAAGCAGCAGCCGGAATAGGGTTGGCGATGGAAGAGGGAGAACGACGAGGGCTACTCCCTACGGAGATGGCCTCGAGTGGAGAGCCGAGAGGCGAGCGAACTAGTTCTACTCGATGCCCGCCCAATCGCAGAGAGATCGAACTATACTTCCGCTCGACGGTGCGAGCCAGCGAATCCAGCTGACTGGCTGCTGGGATTGGTCCAAGTCGCCAGCCACCCCACCTCCCCCGTCAGCGCAGCCACCCTTATTTTTCTCTCAACCACCCACTCACCCACTCCATGCTCTACTACTGCCATCAAGAAATCGCCCCTGCGGCACGTATTCATTTTTCTTGCCACTGCCACCACCACTACCATTCCCGCCCGTCAACACTCCCGACTTCAACTATGCCCTCTCTTTCTCTCTCTCTCTCTCTCTCTCTCTCTCTCTCTCTCTCTCTCTCTCTCTCTCTCTCTCTCTCATTTTTCATATATGTTAGTGCTCATTTCGCCTCGAGACGCATACACGTGTGTCAAAACTCAAATCTCCGTAACGACGACAACGATGAGGACACTTCGACAAATTTTTGTAATCTTCTTCTTGATTTTTTTTTCCTTTTCCCATAACCTGAATTACTTGCTAATACGATTCTATCTATCTCCGAGTTTTATCTGTCTTTGGATAGTAAGTGACAAGTGGAAAATCAAAGATAATATAAAGATTTTGATTAAAATATTTAATGACGAATGAATCAAGGGTTTTCACTTGTTACGCAATAGGGCAGAGATATGGAAGCCTGAAAAAGTTTTTTTTTACATTTTTACTCTTAGAAACATATATAAAAAAACAATCAAACAAGTTCTTGAAATTTATATCAATAGCTATATAGCTATACATAAACTCTCTAAATTTCTTTGAGTGAAAATTTCACTCAAAATCAAAATCTAGTCTTCGAGTGACCGTTCACTCAATTCGAGTGAATTTCACTCGAAGACTAGAAAAAACAGAGCCATCTTCACTCAAAGAAATTTAGAGAGAAGATAATGAAAAAATATCGAAAAATGAAAAAAGCGTTTTTAAAAAAGTTTTTTATTATTATTTTTAACTTACATTATTCAAGCAAATGAGCAAAAAATTTATGAAAATAAAACTATAAAAAAATTATAGAATTAAATTTATAAAATGACCTTGGTTTTAGAAAAAAACTGCATATTTATTAGATATTCTTCAAGTCATGCTAGTCAGTTGAAAAATTTTCAATTTTAGGAAGACGCGCTTAAAGTTAACCTAAAAGCATTGTGAGTTGTACAGTGCCTCTGTCATATCATCAAATCGTATTAAAAATCAATTTCTTCAAAAAAAAATGTTAACGATGCCTTATAACATAAGAAGAATAGAAATAATAACTACCGGCTGTACTATATAAAATAACCAAAAAATATTGTTACAGGCTAAATAATGTCAAAGACGCAGAACTGCCAGTGAGTTGCGGTTATAATATGCAAAGAGCAGGAGAGGAAGCCAGATAACAATGATAGCATTGTCTCGATTATCATTTTTACCCGCGAGCAATGGCAGTAGTAAGCAAGAAAGAAAGGAAGTGAATGAAAAAGTAAAGAAGCAAAGAGAAAAAGTTTGGAGTAAAGAAAAAGCATAAAGGACGCGTGGATAGAGAATAAAAATGAGAAATAAATTTGTAGCATAATTGAGTATATGATCATCATCATCATCATCATCGTCAACTAACAGTTGCGCACTCTTTACGCATATCAAAACAAGTACCGTCCATCATACTCTTTTTCTCTTTTTTTTTTTTCTTTTTTTGGGCCTCATCTTTTACTCATTTATTTTAGTCGTGTTTCACGTCAGCTCTTCAGATTCGTATAACAAGAACCGATATACACATTACAAGGGTACTCTCACTGCAACTTAATTAAAGATCCAAACTCGGTTGAAAAAAAAATATAAATAATTATAATAATAATAATAATAATAATAATAAAATTAAAACAAAATTAAAAAAAGTACGCCCAGAGAAGTGCGTAATCGTATATATCGCGCGGTGCGTGAGTCGGTAGCCCAAGTTTTAATTAGAAAAAAAAAAAAAGTTGACATTTGAGCGAAGCAAAAAAGAGAAAAGGAGGAAGAGAGGGAAATAAAGTAGAAGGTGAATTTGAGACGAAAAGGCGAGAGAAAAAAATGATGATAAAAATGAAAAGCAAAGGTGAATAAAAAAAAGTGTGTAGGAGAGAGAGAGAGCAAGTACGAATCGTAGGGATATGGAAATTGTAGAGGGGAAAGAGGGGTAGGAGGGTAGGGGAAGGGGGGTGGTGCGTAAAGGAGAAAAAGAAAAAGCGAGCGTTGAAAAAGTTGTGCGCGCTGCGCGCTCTTTGAAAGAATTAAAAGAAACTAGCGGTGGGCTTGCAGTAAGCTGGGGCAGGTGAGAAAAAGGTGTGTATGAGTGTATGTGTGTGTATACAGGAAACCAACATCGAGCACCGAGGAGGAGGCAGTAGTGGTTTCGTTGATGAGAGCGCGCGAGTGAGCTAGCGAGCTCGAGTGACGACGAGCGTGAATAAATGCCGCGTCGACGTCGTTGCACGAGAGTAGCGCGGCTTCCGAGATACACCGCATAGAGAAAGAGAGAGAGAGAGAGAGAGAGCAAGAGCAAGTTAGTGCGTCGCGGTAATTACGCAATTTGCCACGGCAATTACCAAAGTTTTAATTGCTGGACCCCTTCATTCCCTCTGTATACCCCTCCTCTTGCTCCTCCTCCTCCTCGCTTTACTTTTCGCCTTGCAGCGTTGCAGCAGCTCAGTGTATAAGCTGCTTTGAAATAAAATTATTCCCGGATGCTGCTTGTAACCGAGACGATTGTCACTATGAAGGATCAGAAATCGCCAAATGTCATTCTCATCGCTAAACACAATTTTATTTTTGCTCATTGGACTTATCTTTTTACAATGTTATTACATTTAGGGGAAATACGGGCAAGTGGAAAATTGTTAATTTTTTTTTTTTTTTTTTTTTTATTTTTTTTTTAATGACGTAAGGGGTGCGAGAGAAGTTTTTTTTAATTTAGCTCGATGTCATACCGTCCTTCAGAAATTTTATCGATTTTTTCAATTTTAAGGATTAAAAAAATTATATTTTTGTAATTCAGAAAAGTTTCAATATATTTTTCAGGCTTGCTGTGAGTGCATATTAATTTTTTTTTTCTTACGGTAGAGCAATTCTTTCTGTAAATTTTAAGGCGAATATAAAGATGACATGGTTTGGACTTAATAGTAATGATAGTTATAATTTTCATTAAAAAAAAATATTGATAGAGCTAGTTGACACATTTATATTTTTTGTTGGAAAGGAAAGAGAAGAAAGGTTTTCTCAAGGTGTTAAAATAAAACACGAGCAAAAATTTTCGTCCGCTCTATTGAAACGTAATTGATAAGTATTTATTATAACTTGACAGTGCAGGATTTTTAACTAGTAAATGTAACGAGATAGTTATTGTTCATGTTCATTGAGGACTCGAATCTTTTGTAATCTAATTAAATAATAGCAAAAACTGTTGATGATTTCCAAAATTAAAATAATAATTTAGCTAGGTATGTACGTTATAAAAATCTGACCTTTCGGGGAGAAAAGTCTATCACAAAGTTTCTATAATTGATATTTTAACAATGTCGTCTTAGAGCAAATATTAAATACTTATTAATCGTTTTATTATTTGCTAGCAGCTATTTTATTAATTTTTTTGTATAAAAAAAAACAAAAAATTTCCTAATTTAGAGTGGTGAGCTTCGGTTTGTTAAGAGCGAGCCTATAAAAAAAGTTTATCTTATAATTTGGTGTCACTTAACAGATTAAACTAGTGTGAGCAGAGAACAGAATAAAGTAAGCCAGGAAAGGAGAAGAAAACGAGCCTGTAAAGAAGCAAGTGTTGAAAAATTTTGGATTCGCATACATATACATGCAAGTACTCACACGTAGTATGAGGAGTGCAGAAGAAAATACACAATCGGCTAAGTCTATAATTTATTTGTTGGCGGGAGAAACGATATTATATCGAACACCACATAATCGCGTTGGAAAGAGAGAGTAGGCAATTAGAGAAAGAAGCACGTCGCGCATTTGCAGTGACTATGTTTGCGCAACGCAAGTAGCAGCAGCAGCAGTAGTAGCAGTGCTGAAGCGATCCAAGAGAGAGGAAGAGAGAGAAACTGTAGAGGGAGCGTAATGCAGTAGCAGCACACCAGAGCAGATATATAGAGTCCACGACGACCTCGTAAGATAGTGGTACTCCTCTTCGTCCCTCCTCTCAATCTCTCTTTCTCTATGTCTCCCTGCAGTGGATATGTCTTGCTCGCACCCACTTCTTTCTCCTTGCCTCCCCCCCCCCTACCCCTCCCTCACTGCTCGCAGGTTTGTCATTTATAATTGACGCGCTACTTGCGCAACTATAAACTATTTGCTCGCTTCGGCGGCGAGCTTTATAAGAAACTTAACTTGCGAGCAGCAGAAAGCAGATGGGAGAAGCGACGCTTTATCCACTACGCTAATAGCGCGCTATCGCTTATCTCAGCCTCTCTTGCATATACATAATAGGTACACATAACATATCGGAACTGTTTTATGAAAATTATACTGACAAGGACGAAGTTTTCAGAGTTTGGGAGTTGGATTCGGCTTAAGCTCGGAGAAAAAGTTCTTTACTATTAAAAAAAGTATCAAAAAAAGTAAAGTCTTTAAAGTATCTTTAAAGCATTCATTTGAATATAGGCCTTTCTTTCTAATACATATATGTACAGGGTCTTATACGCAATGCCTCTTTCAATTATGATACTTTAAACATTGAATTAATTTACTAAACTATTTTGAAAATTAAAAGTTTGAGAATAAAAAAAAATTCGTAGTAGGGGTATTTCATTGCATCAACTCGACAGAAATTTTAATCTTCACATAATACCAGCGTAAGTTGTGTTAGTTTTCGTATTGACGTCGTGAGTTATATGTTAGTCTTCGTAATATTTTTTCACGTGTGTGTTCTTTTTTTACCACAAACCGTTTTCAATACTGCTGCTAGTCATTGTACGAGGCGTCGATACATAATCCTAAGGTAACAGTAATGTTTGTATTATCACAAATGACATATTGATATCTGCATAAAACAGCGGCTTAACGCCGATACATTAGCAAATTTAAATTCACGATGTCGATGCAACACGTGCAGAGACGAAGCCAAAAAGAAAGATAAAAAAAGTTACAAGGTTATTGGGTTATTGATCGCGAAAATTTGATGTAGGTTTTAATAAATTGAAAAGTATAAAACTTTGGTAAGTAAGGAAAGACAAATGGTACTCTGACGATTATATTTTGACAAATTTTTAGCAAGCAAAAGTATCTGCTTTAAAGAAACTTGCTGTTACTTTCATCAATAAAGAAGTAAAATAATAAGAAAAGACAATTTATAATAGAGTCGTAAATGAAAAGTCCTTATAGATATGCATATTGTACGGGCAGCTATATCTATAAAGTACATATTATGCTAGGATGATCAAGAGCTGGGTCAAAGATCGCAAATAAAAAGGCGAAGCAAAGGTAGTAGCATAAAAAGAAAAAAATAAATAAATAAACTTTGCCAAAAACATAAGACCGTTAAAAGAGTCGAGCGAGAGCTAAAAGTGCAGAGAGGATTCTCACTCTCTCATCCGCAGAAGGGAGGAACAAAAGGCGAAGAGAGAATAGAAGGAGAGAGCGACGGATCCGCATCGTGCTGGAGGAATAAAGAAGAGGCGCCTTTGGTCGCGGTTGCGTTGAAAGCCTCTTTAGCGAATACATGCGTTCGTTCGCAGAGAGAGAGAGAGAGAAAGACTACTACCATCTTCCCCTTTCTGCCTACTGACCCCCCCCCCCTTCTTTCCTCTCACCAGCCCACGCGTAGCTTACTACCCACATACACACACTACTACTACCTACGTACTGAAAGTAAAGTAGCTGCGGAATATAGCAGCAGCAGGAACGACTTTTCTGCTCTTACTTCTCCCTCCCCTTTGATTGGCTGGCAAACAATGAGCGGCAATGAGTGCTGCAGGTCCTTTTATTTTCAGTGAGTTATTAGGTACTGCAGGCAGCCTTATACCGCGGCTACTAACATCAGCAGCGCCTACCGAGTTTACCCTCTCGAAGACCCCCCCCCCTCCTCCCTCTTTTTCTCCGTTACGACACTATGTTCTTCATTTACTCACCCCCCGTTATTGTTACGGGTATAGGGCGAGTCTGTCACGGCTGATGGGCCTTACCTTTTCTTCGAATTTGTAAAAGAGAGAGAGAGAGAGAGAGAGAGAGAGAGAGAGAGCAAAGAAGATGGGTATAACGATACGATCTGCGTTATTACCACTTGCTATAATAGATACTATATATAGCTATACATACTGCACCAACAGCAGTGCCACAAATACATCCTCGTGTCTCTCTCTCTCTCTCTCTCTACTCTCGTAATCTCTCCCGTGTAGGCCTAATGTAGTATATGGCGACAGGGTCTCATCCATCATTCCTCTCTATATATATCTGAAATTGAGTAAAGCTCGCTCTGCCTAGCGCTGGCTTCTTTATCGGAAACGAGACAGTATAGGAGCGGAAAAGTATAGTCAAGTTACTTAGCGGTACAAGCGCTCGATGCGAAACACCTCCTCTACGTCGGGATGAGCTTCTTTTTGCACGTTTTATAGATGCCCTGTACTCTTACTTCTTCTGCTCCTTCGTCTCTACTCGGGAAGCAGTTATATTACTCTTCAACCCGGTTTGGTACTGAAGCTTGGCTGAATGATAGGGTCTCACTATAGGTAAGGACACTATACTTCACTAGACTTCCCCACTTTCCTGCGGTGTGTGGCACATGTGTGGACAAGTGTTGTGATGGACGACATGGCTTGAACGCGCGCGAGCTTTACTTGCTACTGAGACTACGCGTTTCGCATACTTTTATTCTTCTTCTTCTTCTTCTTTTTTACTCCCTCTTGCTTGCTGTCTCTTCGTGTCGAGCTGCGGGAAGAAGAACCTGAGTGAAGTACTTCAACTTCAATAGAAAGCACGCACTAGATTGTCCATTTGTTTTTCAAGCTCATATTCGTTTTACTACTACTATGTACTTCTACTTCTACTAGTACCACTATATACTATTTTCTTGATTCGTTAATAATGTAAAATTTCGAATTGTCCGATTGCAAATTTTTATTTAGCAAACGTCCAATTTCAAGATCGTTGTGCATCTTTTTTTTCATTTTGACTTTTACCATTACAGCACCAAGGATGACAAATATATAATAATTGTGCGAACGAGAGTGTAGGTGGTTATTGAGCAGTCTGTCTTTTACAGCAAGCTCGTGCGGATTTTCTGGAAATACTGCGCAGAATCGTTTGTCCTTTAAACGATATGTCTCGTCGTTCGAATTTTATTCTCTCGAAACCCCGAACTGGGTTATTCTTGCGCCTCCACAAGTGCGTTCGCCAAGCTTATACCTTCTAACTCCCCCCTATCCCTCCAGGAGTCCTGGCAAAGCCAGAGAAAGAGAAAAGAGAGTGAGAGTACTGCGCTCATGGTATGGTCACCCGATGCAATTTCGTGTCTCTTCATTTCCGTTTATCGTAAACCTTGTGCGGTAGTAGTAGTAGTAATAGTCCTGACGAGCTTGGCGGATGTTCATTTCCGATCATGATTTTACAAGATGCGCGGCCGCCCTCTTTTACGCGCTCATCAGTATTTTGCGTCTTTCTTATTACCCATCGTGTCTCCCCCACAGCTTGCTGCTGCTACTTCTCCTTTCTCCTTTAGATCTTTTTTTTTTTTTTACTTTCTCACTCTTACTCTTTTACGCACGTTATCGATGGTGTGCGATTCAGCCAATTTTCTGTCGTTTTGAGTTCTCTACATTCATTGCTTTTTAAATTGCTTTTTACCCTACATTTTCTTTATCCGTTGATGAACATGGGGCAGGTTTGCTAATGCACAATGTTCCGCACTTGTACTTGAGTTTTGAAGTACGCAGTAAGAGAAAAAGTTTGACAAGAGCTTTTTATAGTTTCCTGAATTTTGAAGGTCAAAACCTTCGGCTGCTACTAGCTGCTTTTGCTCAATCTCCTTATACAAGAAAATGATCAGGTATTAGAGTTAAAATTAAAAACTGCACCCGGGCACGCGTTAGCTTTTTTTACGAGGAGAAATGTATAAAGGGAGGAAAACTTGCATCAGTCTTTTAAACAATAATTTCTGTGGCACATAAATACGGAAAATCTGATAGGATGCAGGGCCGATTTGATTCGAAAAAGAGAGGTAGGTGTTGATCCTATGGCAAAGAAGTAGTCATAAAAAAGATAGAGAAAAGCCCGCGATTCGAGGCGATGGAGATGTATGAAAAGTCAAGCTCCGCCGCCAATCAAGCCAAAGGCTTTGACGCCTAAAAAAAAAACTTTTTCGCTGTCTTCATAGCTCGCTTTTTTTTTTTTTCTTTTATCGTTAACTGTATTTGAAATTTGGCTCTACGCACTCGAGAACTTTATTGGGTTATTGGTTATGCGCACGTACACAGGCAGAGCAGGAGTACTGAGAGCAACGCAGTAGATCTCAGCAGTGCAGCACGTCGTTGCGACTTGAATAATGCAAAAGAGAGTAGGCATGCACACAAGACTGTAGGTACGGGCGATATAGGAGGTTATTATACGACAGGAGGTGCTGAACTTATCTTGCGTTGTTCTTGAGCTTCTGCGTCTGGGCCAAGCAGCAATGCTTCGGCTGACTGGTACGTATAATTCACTCTTACAAGTGTATTCTCTATTCCCATCGGCAGGTTCGACCCCCTTCCCCTCGTCCTACCAACTTCGCTTTCTTCCCCTCCCCCCCTCGCCCCCTCTTTACTTACCAAGCTCGGATTCTGCGCTACACCATATAACCCATCTTATTCCCTTGATCTTCTCCTTACTTGGCTTTTTCTTTTTTCACTTCTCTGGACAGCGCGTATAAGTACGAAGTGTTTCTGATGTTTTTGGATTTATGAGACGCCACCATGCGTACTTGCCTTTGTGTCGTCTTTCAAACGAATCTCTCTCTCTCTCTCTCTCTCTCTCTCTCTCTCTCTCTTATTTTTTTGCAAATGTGTTGCATCTTTCTCTATAGATAAATCTTTTACTCTTTTAAAATTTATTAAAACTCTTCGTAATTGTCTGCTGGCGCTCTTGTTGGCTCATCTCAAGGGTGGCATATATATAAAGTGAAATAATAATCCTATTAGGCGGTTATATTTCATTTTATATACCAAACACCGGGTTAGTTTAATTTTATTACACTTTTCGTTTTTTCACAAGCTAACCCATAATCTTTACGTGCATAGTCTTTTTCGCGAAGAACGTAATGTCTCGAAAACACTCGTACCGTACTTCCTGCCTCCTCCCCCCAACCACGTCAAATTTTTTTGTTATCACCTTAGCCCTGGTAGAAATGTTAAGTAATTCTTAGGTAATATATCGCTAAAAATGGGTCCTTAGCTAATAGTTAAGCATTTATTAGGCAATTCTCACGCTTAT
>JAPYZE010005840.1:0-14369 GCA_030522805.1 Leptomastidea abnormis | reverse complement strand
GTAGTATGAAGCGTGGATGGATGTTTGTGTTTAAGTTACTTTTTGTAAACCAAGTCCCTTTTCTGGGCCAATTGGCTGAAAATGAATAAAATAAATAAAAATAATAAATATTGCAAATAAAAAAATTTTAATAGTATTTTTGACTCTAAAACAATGTTTAAGAAATTATTTTGATATTTTTTCTGTCTAGTATTTCCAAAAGAATTGCCTTTAAAAATAGCCTATTTTTCATTGCTCTTGAAGGGTATGATACTCTACTCCATTTACTCGGCTTGTCTTGTAAGTTATATTACAGTGATTATTCCCAGGGTCCCATTCCACAGTATGGAAGAATTAGCCAATGACGACTCTTACAAAATTGCTACTCTTAAAGAAAGTGCCCACTATGAATATCTTATGGTATTTTTTTTTTTTTTAATCCAAGTTCCGAGACAGATTTATTTTTTTCTTTTTTTAAATTTTGTAAATTGTGGAATACATTAAATTATTATTTCAGACTTCGAGAGATCCAGTGACGGTAAAAATGAGAAAACTTATAATGAAACCTGAATTTCTTCCTGTGCAAAAATACGAAGGTTTTGAAAAGGTAAGAATGAATTATATAAAAAATTTTGAATCATAATTTAATAATTTTTTTTCGCTTTTAGGTTTGCCAGGATAAAGTTGCATTTTATGCACCTAGTAGTGTTAAGGAACTTATCAGTTGGAAAATTCCGTGCAATGTCGTACCAGTTGACACTGGTAAAATCGAAACGTTTTCGATAGCCTTAAAAAAAGGAAGCCATTATCGACGTTTGTTTAATTATCAGTAAGTATACGAGCTTTTTTAATATACAAGCTTTTATGTCGTTGAAATATTAATTAAATATATGTTTTTAATTATTTTAATAACTTGTAATGTAACATTATTAAACTTATGATTTATAATTTTCAATTGTTATAAATTTTTTATTAAAATAATATAAAATGTTATTAGGGGAAAGGGATGCGACTTGGCCGATTTTTTACATTGTATTTTTTTTACGAAATTCTATAAAGGGACCACTTGTTACAGTACTATTCTAGATTATAATGCAATTTTTTTTATTAAAAAAAATGTTACTGTTTTTTTTATGAACGATTGTTTGGTCATCCATTTTCCGGCCAACTTGCCTCATGGGCGGGGCGAGTTGGCCACGCTGATTTTAAACGGTGATATCGATATATACTCATTAAGTACATGTATTTTAAAGACATTTCCCATAGTTTTTGGTTAGAAAACAAAAAAAGATAATGGACTACGAAGATGGAAAAAATTCACTAATTTTCTATTTTTGACTTTTTTTTATAAGTATGATTTTTGTGTTAAAACTTTTATAACTTCGAAATTTGTCATTTTCTATGGCAAATTCCTATGGCAACTCGCCCCGCCTAAAATCGGCCAACTCGCCCCGGATCTCCGCTAACACTTCAACATCGCGTGTAGCTAACGCATTGAAACAATTTAATTTATCTTCTGGGCGATTGAATAAAGTAAGGCATATCTAAAAACGAGCTCCATACCTCATTCCTCTTAAGAGCATGAAAAAAAAGTTATTTGAAGTTTTATGACTAGGTGAACATTTTGAAATCTTGCAAAATTTTTTAAAACTTATCTCTCTTTGGCGCTAATAAGTTAAGTAGGGCTTGCTAATGAAACCAATGGCCAAAAATGCGCAACTCTAGTATACATCAAATAGCCCTGGTCCGATTGCGATAGGTTGCTTTAGTAAAAAGTTATAAGCGTTTGGCCAACTCGCCCCCCTCTATCCTATTCACAAAATTCAATTTTACATAAAATTTTAATAACGTTCATTCTATCAATTTTAGTTTACTGAGACTCCAAGACAGTGGAATATACCGCAGGCGTGTGCCAGTAAATTATGATACAAATCTAAAAGAAAATAACTATAATCCAGTGACTTTATCCAGTGTCATTACGATTATTCTTTTTTTCGGTCTAGGTGTTTTTATAAGTATTATTGTACTCGGATGTGAGCTTTTTGTGCACTGGATCAACAAATCTTGGAAAAAATGCAAAGCTACTTCGTTTTTACAGGACAATATCAGTATTTTAAAAACTTGTAAAAAATAAATATAAATCTTAAATAGTAAGTTTAAATTAATAAATTTTTTTAAAAATATTTTAAATAAATAAAATTAGTACAACAAGAAAGAGTACAATTTTGTTATTAAAACGAATAACAAAAAAAAAAAAAAAAACAACCAAAAATATCTTAAAAAAAAGAATTTATATTAAATTTATATCAAGATTTTTAATATTGTAAAATGATATAATAAACAACTATTTAAATAAAAATTAGAAGAAAAAAATTAAATATTTCATTTAAAAAAGCTGTAAAAAGCACAATAATTTTTCTATCCTTTTTATTTTTCCAAAAGTGGGTCGTTTTATGTTTGAATTAGATTTATAGATAATGATGAACATCTCAAATTAAATATTTGTGCATATATGTATATATTTGAATATATACGTAAATCCATGTGCTTGTATGAAACTTTTTAGTCACAAAAATTTTGATTCTTACATATTTTATAATATTCCTCTTTTTAGTCTGCAATATTTTTGTATTTAAAAGGCAATTTTTTGAATATTTTATAGTTACCATGAACCAATAGAAACTGGAAATTTATTTTTTCTCTATAATTAAATAATATCAATGAAAATTGTTAACTTCATTTCTAGATAAATGTCCACCTTTATATATTTTATTTTGATATGTTTCTACGTCTTTACGATAATATTAGGATCCATTGCTATTAATATCATGATTTAATATTTATTATTGAACAAACTTATCGTTCATACAGATAAAAGACCCTCCAAACGTAGTCAAATAGAATTTTTTAGGTTGAACAAATATTATTATGCACCCCAAAATTTTTCCTGTCATCACGCGTATATTTAGAATCGTATTTATGTATCTAAAATTTTGATTATAATACTAATGGTATATTATTTTTTAACATGAATTAAATATATGTATGAAAGTACGTAGTTTAAAATTATTAGTATACAATAATCAATTAATCTATAAAAAAATAGTTTAATTTCGTGAGAAATAATTATAGTTTCAATAAAACTAGCCTAAGTATTAAAAAGAATGTAAAAATTGGAAACTATTATTAAAACATTAAATATTTAAGGTCTTTTAATGAATAAAGAAATATTTTTTTCTTGTATAGGAAATGCGTAAAGAAGCCAAACTGTCTACATTTTCAGTGCATGAAAATACATGTACTAGTAAAAAGCAGTCATTTAAAATAAATGAAATAATATGATTTTAAAAACTATTTTAACAGCATTTGGTTTTCTTGTTTTCCACTGTAATATTCAATACAAAATAGAAGCTGAAGCATATTTTGACAATACCGTGCCATTGCTTGTATCAGACGTATTACATTATTATGAAGCATCAAGCGTTTCTATCGTTTATTCCGCCTATAATGTCGAAAGTCAGTTTCTGTTTTGTTTTTCTAACTTAGAACTTTTAATGTATATGATTCTGTAACAATTAATAAAATATATGTAATTTTTTCTTTTACCAGGTCTTGAGACTACTACTATATTGCAACAAGCCCAGGGCGAACTTTCTAAAAAATTTGTATATTCATCGACAGTAAATAAAACCGGCTTACACGAGTATATAAACTGCAACAGGCTTCGCATTGTTAAACCCTTAATTTTCGTTTTGATCGAATCATTTTCTAAATTTCAATGGTTCAAGGAAGTAACGAAAACATTTGACATGTCCTCAGCTTTTTGGCTGATTTTGTTCAACAATTCGACAAGTGAATTGTGTCAACAACCAGATTTTAATTATTTCAATATTTCCTTTAACACTTTAATGTTAGTAAAATGTGGTAGTGATCCAATAATCCGCGAGTGGTACTCGTTGCACGAAAATAAAATTAAAATTTATGATTTGGCCACTTGGGATCCCATTAGTCGATTAAAGTTGAAGACCAAAAAAGATTTGTACGAAAGAAGAAAAGACCTTGAAGGAAAAATTTTTCGTGCTGTTGGTGTCGGGGTTAGTATCGTTCAGTTGATAATACATATAATTACTTTTTACATTTTTTAGAAAATTTTTTTTTTATTTGTAGAATTTCGAACCATCGGCTAAGCAACTAAATGAAAAATTAGTTCCGCATTACATATCGGTATTTAAGGAATTGAGTAAACAACTTAATTTTACTATTAAAGTTGCATACACAGAAAACTACACTGGTATTTATAATCATAGTATACAGAACTGGACTGGATTAATAGGTCGCTTAGAACGTGATGATGTTGAATTTAGTGTTTCCGAAGTGACGATGACCAATCCAAGACAAAAAATTATTGATTTTACCTATCCTCTCGACGTAACGCGGAATTACGTATTTATCCGTCAATCTGGTGGATCTGTTCTCAATTGGTCAGCTTATTTTCAAGTTGCAGAATGCGTTAAAAAATTTACTGTTTTTACCAATAATTCATGTATTACAAATAAATTGATTAATAAATTTCGTAATTATTTATTTAAATAAAAATTTTTTAGGTGTATTCTGTCAATGTTTGGATTATTACAGGAATTATCTACATATTATCATCCATTTCGATATGGTTCATAGTTTTAAAAATAAAAGAAAGATATTCTTGGTTTAATGATGAATTTGATTACTTTTTTCAAGTTTGGAGTATATTTTGGCAGCAAGGTTTGCCAGGTAAGACTTAATTAATTAATTATTTTTTAGTTTATAATATTTACACAGTATTTCTATTTTTGACTGAAACATATTGGGAGGATAAGGCTGAACTAGACAATATTATCAGAAATTTTTTCTCTTATTAAGTCAATAAAATAATTTTTTCTTTTTTTAATATAAGTCAAAAGCTTAGGATATTAAGCAGCCCTTTAATTTTTTGCAAGTTAAAAATATACTGTTAGCGACTTAAGCAGCACACATACATTAAAATATTATCAGTTTCAGTTATTCGAAAAAGTAAAATTTACTTATTTACCAATTAAATATGTCCAGTAATTTTCACTTAAAAATCAAGTAATTCACACAAAAATTTTTAAGTTTATATAAACTTTATTACAAAATTTACCTATATTCACATTAGCGTGATATAAACGTAGACAATGTGTAAATCCAAATATTGCTCACTAATTAAAAAAAAAATCTTTATCTGCGTATCTAAAATTTACTTATGTGGCCGCTAGGTGGCTACCCATCGCTTTTCCCGCAAGCGTTTAAACACTCCCTCAGTTCATATGGCAGTACATATATTAAAATTGGAACGATACAGAGAAGATTAGCATGGCCCCTGCGCAAGGATGACACGCAAAATCGTGAAGCGTTCCACATTTTTTTGTAATTCTTTTTAATAAAATGTTAAATTATCTTTCTTTATTTATATAAAATGAAATTAAATAATTTTTTACATTATGTTAATATTTAAAATTAGTTTTTATGAATTAAAATTCTTTTTTATATTTATTGTTTTTTTCTAAATTAATATTTATGTTAATAATTATAGTTATATTAAAATTTATTAATTAAAATGTATTTATTGTTCTTTTTTTAAATTCATAAATTAAATATTTACCTCTTTTTGGTCTCTTAAGGGCATTCCTTACACCTAACCCTAAAACCGTAGTTAACGACATTGTCGATTTTTCGTTTTATGCAGTCAATTTACATTTCCTACAATTTCATATTTTCACAAATATGTGAATTGACGATAAAAAACGAAAAATAAGAGGTAGGAATCTGTGCCGGTATAAGGCATACCCTTAAATTCTCTTAAAACTTGAAAATAAAAATGTTCTCAAAACTTGTCGGTTTATCATAAAAATTATGTTGTTACCTAAATTAATTAAATAAATAACGACTACAAAAAATATTTTTATTTTTCAAGATTTGCCAAAGCCAGTAACCTTGAAGATAGCTTATTTGTCAGTGATTTTAACAGGCATGATTTTTTATGCAATTTATTCAGCTTGCTTAGTAAGTTATCTTACAGTTACAATTCCGAGTGTACCATTTAAAAACATAGAAGAATTGGCTAATGATGGTTCCTATAAATTAATCACTGTAAAAGATAGTGCTAATTACGAATATTTCATGGTAATTAAAACCTTCTAAATTTTAATAAAATTTTAGTTTATTATTTTATTATTTTATTATAAGCTGATTTATGTATTTATTATATAAAGTGCAATTATTATTTCAGACTTCAACAGATCCCGTGTCGCAAAAATTAAGAAAGTTAATGGTGGCACCTGAACTATTACCTTCGACAAGATATGATGGTTTTAAAAAGGTTGATACATAAAGTGTTTGATTTTAAAAGATTTTATTATAATCTCTCTAAATTTCTTTGAGTGAAAATTTCACTCAAAATCAAAAGAGTGGCTCTGTTTATTATAGTCTTCGAGTGACCGTTCACTCAATTCGGGTTCACTCAAAGAAATTTAGAGAGATGATATCGACTTATTACAGGTTTGTCAAGAAAGAATAGCATTTTACGTACCTGGAAACAGCAAGCATCTAATTTCTTCCCAAATTCCATGCAACGTAATTTCTATAGATACGGGAAAAATCAAAAGTTTATCCATAGCTTTTAAAAAAGACAGTTGCTATAGACAGTTGTTTGATTATCAGTAAGTATGTTATTTAAAAATTTTCAATAACCATATAAATTTATAATTTTACATACGCTGTATTTAACAATAAATAAAAATGATTTAAATTTAATTTGTATTTCATTTTTACAGTCTTCTTAAATTGCAAGATACCGGTGTTATGCAACGATTGCGTAGCAAAATGTATGAAAAAATAGCTCATGGTGATAACAGTTATAAACCCATGGATTTTCTCAGCACAGTAACAATTTTTTTTATTCTTGGTACAGCAATGATAATCAGTATTCTAGTATTTTGTTTTGAAATTCTTACACATCGTATCAACGTATCACAGAGAAATAAGAAAATCGTGTTATACTGTATCGAGAACATTACGATCTACAAAAATCCTTGAAAATTTTAATTAATTATAACAATATTTTATATTAAATATAAAAAAAAACGTAAAAATGATAAGTTTCAATTTAAAAAAGCTTAATCAAATCTTTAGAGAATAAATTTTATGATTCTGTAACATTTTTTCTTTTAAATTTTTTTTTTTAATCAATATTTTTTTACTGTTACTTTGTCAGGCTACGCGAGTCTGAATGACCTTGTTAAATAGTTTACGTACAACTTATGCGTAGTTTTTAAACGCTAAACATATGGATTTTACTGAGCATGTCAGTTCCCAAGTGTCCCTCACTTGAACTAGTTGGTTTGCAAAAGTAAAAATTTTTTTCAAAGTATCATATTGTATAAACACTTATTTTGAAACTTGTTTTTGAAAAATGTATATTAATCAAGCTGTAGTATTTAGTGTTTGTGTTATTCTGACCATTTCTTTCGTTTTATCTCAGGATCAATTTGATTTTATTAACGAAATAATTAGATACTTGTCAAAGGACTTAGGATCAACTGATTTGACTTTGTTGACATCTTGTGATGGTGAATTTTCAGCTCTGTCATCAAATATTTTAAGAAAATTTGTGAATAATTTCAATATACGTTTTGTCAATTACACACATCTTTTTGATTCGAAGTATCTTTTTGGTGAAGGAAAATGGCAAACGAAAATTCCGGGACGAAATACAGTCATGCTCATCCTTATGGAAATTCAAAGCAGTAAATCATTATACATACAATTTTTTGAAGTCTTTTATCATTTAGTACATTACATCTTTGACGGTGTTCGACCGCAAATTCTTATAATACTTGTTAGCAATCGATCATACAAAAATTCAATTGGAAATAGTCTCAGGTATTTGAGTGAACACAAATTTTTGGATGTCACTATTATTGAAATTATTCAAATGCAATATAAAAGTTATCAAATCAAACAGCTTCAGATTATCAATTTTAAAGTCAATGTTAGAGTGTTTCAATATAATCCATTTAACGATACCATTTTATATCAACCTTGTGATAAAAGCATCGATTTATTTCCCGATTTTACAAAAAATCTTTATGGTTCTGAAATCAAGGTTTTAGGTTTAAATGATTATTTCGGCGATTTTTCAAAAATAAATAAAAAAAGTATAAATTCAAAAGATTGGGACAATAGGTTATACACAGCTATATCCGAAATTTTTTGTCAATACGTTAATTGCAAAATAAAAGTTGTTGGAACTTTTGGTAAGACTTCAAAATCGCTTACATCATTATTGAATGAAGACGAGATCGATTATTTAGCCTATCCTGCAAACACCCAATTTCATCATGCTTGTCAGTTAACCGATTTTTATCCTGCTCCACTAACTAATCATCTTATGATTAAGCAAGATGGTTATTATGAATTTAAAGTACGTTGGGAACTAGTGAGTCTTATCGGACTGATAATAATTGTACAATTACTATTTTGGTGTCTGAAGAAATTGTCTTACATTGATGGTTCAATTTGGTCATCTTTCAACGTAACAACATTACTTTTGACAGGAAATTTTGCCATTTCCGTTCCACGAAAAACAGTTGATAAAATTTTGGTTGTTTTTCTCACTATGTTATCAGTTACTTTCATATCTGAAGTGTTGATGCAAATCTTTGAAGAAAATTACTTTGTTAAAAGTTACTACGACTTTACAACAAATAATGATGTTCTGAATTCGAAATTTACCTTGTATACGACTCCAAAAGTAAAAAAATCATTGTCAGATCATTCAAACGATTCAAATTTTTATCTCGAACTTTCAAATAAAGTTAAGGTTCGTGCTCATACTACTAATTTGAATTTCTTAATTTCAAAAAGTCATCTTTCAAAAAATGATAAAGATATTAATCTCGTTATTGATAACAACATAATGCTCAAATATTACGAATTTATCATTCAAAAAATAAATAGCAAGATTTATCGCAGACTTGATATTATTCCAGAACCTTTGTATCCAAGTGAAACTTGGCAAGCTTTTATATTTTCTAGACGATCAGTGTTTGTTAAAAAATTTAATTTTATTATACGAAAAATCTTTGAATCTGGCATTGGTGATTTTTGTTATCGAGCTCGGCACACAGATCATTTGTTTGAAAAACATTTGAATTCATCAGCTAAACAAGGTTATCCAATTATTGGTGAGAGAATAAGAGAAGGGCTACTACCAGATTACTTTGGAGAAATTATGTCGTATAAAAGACCAAAGAGGATTGTAAGAGAAGACTACGAAGAGGATTCGTCTTTACATACTAGAATAATTATTTACTTTTTATTCACTTACGCAATAACTTTTCTGACTTTTTTAGCTGAATTATTGTACGCTTGTAAATTTAGAAAATATCCGAAACGCGTAAGAAGAATTAAAGTTCGACCAAAACGTAAATTGCGTAAATCAGCAGATAAAAAGATTATTAATTTAAATTCTTAGTTGCAGTTGTCTATCTAAAACTATAACTTTTTCTTATAAAAAAAAAAAACAAAGAAAAAAAAAAGAGATTTTCACTGTTTGATTCCATCTATTTCACAGTAAATGTAACCTTGTTACATATTTTAATGCAAGCTTACGTGTATGTACTTTTTTAACGCAAATTGTTTGTTTGTTTGTTACTAAGCGATAAATCATGAGTTACATGCTCATATGTCGAAAGAAATTGTTTTAAAAAAAAAATAAATCACATGAATCGCACGTGCTGAGATTAATATTCAATATATTTGCTTTTAACGATATAAAAAATATATATTATATTTGAATTGAATTTGTGTACATTAGAAATCATCATATACGCACTATGTATAAAAATAATATTTTTCGAAATAAATCAATAAGATAAAGTTGTGTTGTGTACTTATTTTTCCTCTCATCAAACTGTATAACTCAATCTAGATAAAATTTTTTTATATACATATAAAGACACTGATAACAATACTTATATTTATTCAGATCAATATCTTAGTTTAACTTACGTAAATAAATGCACTTATTTGTAAATAGGAAATGCTCTCGATAGTTCAGGTTTGTCAAATAAAAAATTATACCAGGTCAATAAAAAATATTTAGATAGAATATAAATAAATTGAAATTAAAACATTAATGATTTGAAAATTAAGGTGAAAAAGAGCATAAAAAAATACTTGTCAGTGCTTAAGAAGATGTATGCAAGCAAGTACCGATTTGTTGAAAGACAATAAAATATGTTTAAAAAAATGTTTCCTATAGTAGTTGGTATTTTTGTTTTTTACTCTAACATTCAAGCCAGTACAGTAATAGACTCAAGCAAAAATAGAGATTTAAAAAACATTCCAAAGTTGATAGAGGACGTATTACATTATTATGAAGCATCAAGCGTTTTTATCGCTTATTCCGAATACAATATCGAAAGTAAGTACGTAATTAGTTTATTTTTTTAATAACAACGAGCTCTCCTTAAAAACAATTGATTTTACTCAGATCTTGAGACTACGACATCATTGCTGCTAGCTCAGAGTGAGTTTTCCAAAAAATTCATCTATTCGTTAACAGTAAATAAAACCGGCTTACATGAGTATACAAACTGCAACAGGCTTCGCATTGTTAAACCTTTAATTTTCGTTTTAATCGAATCGTTTGCTAAATTTCAATGGTTCAAGGAAGTAACGAAAACATTTGACATGTCCTCAGCTTTTTGGCTAATTATGTTCATCAACTCGAAAGTTGAATTGTGCCAAATACCAAATTTTAATTATTTCAATATTTCCTTTAACACTTTAATGTTAGTAAAATGTGGAGATGATCCAATAATCCGCGAGTGGTACTCGTTGCACGAAAATAAAATTAAAATTTATGATTTGGCCACTTGGGATCCCATTGGTCGATTGAAGTTGAAAACTAAAAAAGATTTGTACGAAAGAAGAAACGATCTTGAAGGTAAAAATTTTCGTGCAGTCGGTGTTAGGGTTAGTAAAATTAATCAGAATAAATTATTAGCTAATAAATTTAATAAATTTTTAAAATCTTCTATTTTTATAACAGAGATTAGAACCATTAGCAGACACAAGACTAGGTGAAAGAATAAACTTGCATTACTCATCGGTGTTTAAGGAGTTAAGTAAGCGACTTAATTTTAGCATAACAATTGCTTATGTAGAAAATTACAGTGGCATATATGATGAGAATCTGAATAAATGGACCGGATTAATTGGACGTTTAGCAAGGGGCGAGGCAGAATTTAGCATATCTGACTGCTCGATGACAGCTTTGCGACAAAAAGTTATTGATTTTACCTATCCAATTGTAGTGATGCGAAATTATATATTTGTAAATCAGTTAAATGACTCGCCTCTAAATTGGTTAGCTTATTTTCAGGTAAAACATGCATAATGTATATTCATATAATTACATGTTGTTTTAAGAGTTTTTCTACTTCCATAATAATTTTGTTTTTATTTGCAGGTATATTCTGCTTACATTTGGATCATTACCGCTATAATATATTTACTGACATCTAATTTAATGTGGTGCATATATGAAAAAATAAAAAAGAGATATTTTATATTGTATTCTAAGCCTGATCATTTTTTTCAATTATGGGCTGTATTTTGTCAGCAAAGTATATCAGGTAATTCAGATTTAATTATTTCTAGGTGGTGTCTAACATCGTTATATTTTTAGCTATAGTTCATAATTCGAATATTTTGTCACATATTAAAAGTTATGAATTAATCAAATTTTAATTATTTTATCAAGATCTACCAAAGATAATGTCTTTAAAAACGGCCTATATTTCAATGATCTTAACAAGCATGATTTTTCATGCTATGTATTCGGCTTGCTTAGTAAGTTATTTGACTGTTAATACTCCAAGTTTGCCATTCAATGATATAGAAGGACTTGCCAATGATGGCTCTTATTATTTGTTCACTCTTAAGGAAAGTGCGATGTATGAATATTTTATGGTATGTTAAATTTTTCGTTTTCTTTAATGTTTAAGGTTTTAGATTTTTTTATTTTTTATATGTATTGAATTTTTTACATTAATTTTATTTAAATTTATTTAAATACGTATTAAGTTTGACGTTTAATTTGAAAAAATTACCTGAAAATGTAAGAAAAATTTTTTTACATGCGAGTACAGTTTTTTTTTTTTTTTTGTATAATGGAATGGATAAGTCATATTGCTATTTTTCAAATTATTTCGAGACTATTAAAAAATTATTTGACTGAAAAAAAAAATAATGAAAATAAACAAAATTAAATTTTTAACAATAATAACTAAAACTAACCCTTTAATTTATTAAGTTTTATTTGTCAGAAAATGTAAATTGTAATCAAATTTTGTGCATTATAATTTATTATTATTATTATTATAGACTTCGTCAGATCCAGTAATGAAAAAGTTAAGAAAGCTGATGGTAAACCCTACATTCCTTCCTTCAACAAGAACTTCTGGTTTTCGAAAGGTATTCTCTTTTGTCTTAAATTTTGAAGAGAAATGAAAAATGTTTTATCTTTAGGTTTGTCAAGAGAAAGCTGCATTTTACGTACCTGGAAACGTCAAGGATCAAATCTCTTCTGGGATTCCGTGTAACTTAATTCCTATTGATTCAGGAAAAATTGAAAGCTTTTCCATAGCTTTTAAAAAAGACAGTTGCTACAGGCAGTTATTTGATTATCAGTAAGTATTTCATTTGAATTTTTTGTTATAATTGAGTTTATAAGTTTATTTGGTTCGATAGATGTAGTAAAAATAACTTTTATACTTTTAGTTTACTCAAACTACAAGACATGGGATTTATGCAACGTACTCGGAGTCAAATGTATACAAAAATCGTTCCCTTGGACAACAGAAACAAATCCGTGGATTTTGCCAGTATCATAACAATTTATCTTATTCTTGGTATTGCAATGATAATCAGTATCATAGTCCTTATCTTCGAGATTCTTGTGCACCGTGTTAAAATATATCGAAAAAATCGTATGATTACGTCTTTCTGTAAACGTAATATTACCATCCATAAAAATCCAGAGCTTGAAAATATTCATTGACATTTAAAAATCTTTAAAAATCTTTAAAAGATCTTGACGGAATTTTTAATTAAGTAGCCCCTCGAGATGTTACTATAAATTACCTAAACTTTTTTTTAAGCAAAGATAATTATAAAACAGTTTGTACTTCAAAAATTTTTACATTGAACTTGGCCGTGCTGGACCATTTATTATTTATAAGTCATTAAAATAGTCTATGAACGTTTGGCTTTAAATTTATAAAAAAAGTAAATCTATATTGAGTTTGCTCAATACTACTGAAAAATGTTCATTTCTTAAATGTATTGAAGCGAAGTTCATCTATAATTTTATATTTTTTGCCCTTGATTTTTACTGTACGATGAGTCAGTTGCTATTTGTACTTTGACAAAGACACAGTGAAAATTTGAAACGTTAAAGATGTTTGTTTTACATAAAATTGTGTATTTATTTTCATTAATTGTAATTATATCATGTACAAAAAAAGCAATTGGATAATTATTTTAACGGAACGAATTACTAAGGAATAAATGAACAAGTACCAATCAATTCACTGGATATATCAAACATAAGCTCTCAATCAATAGCTCATTAGCCATTTTTTGAAAATCCTAGGGATGTTGCGTTATATATGATATTATTTAATGATTTTGATGGCAAGAATCATGATAATGGAAGTTCAGTAATCCAATCACAATTTTTCATTAATTTTATTATCGATCGATCACCAGTACAAATGAGACCTCATTGTATAGTGATATTTTTCTCCGAAAAAAACAATGGACGTATTCCGAAATCGTGCGCACGACAAAACTAAAACGGAACGTTCCATAATCAAACCATATCAAACTAAATACGGAACTTTCCGAAATAGGTAAACCTCACCGTTGTATATCGATTCGCGGTGTTGTCTAATGACTAGAAGTAAAAAATCGTTTAGGTTTACCTATTCCGGAATGTTCCGTAATTAGTTTGATGTGGTTTGATTATGGAACGTTCCGTTTTAGTTTTGTCGTGCGCACGCGATTTTGGAATACGCCCATTGTGTAACTACTTAAAAAAAACAGAAAAAAAATAAATAAATAAAAATGATAAATAAAACAACAAAGGAATAAAACTTGCGATGTGAGCTGCAATAAATTCCACTGACGACGTTAATACGGATTATGTAATCGTTAACGAAGGTTCGTATACAATAGCTATCATGATATACAACCTTTTTCACCTTATACGCACTTGATGCTATTTTATGTATATTTTGTCAGTATCAACAGACGCACTCGTA
>JAPYZE010005838.1:0-21941 GCA_030522805.1 Leptomastidea abnormis | reverse complement strand
CTGTCCCCCAGTATGGGTCTAGTTATTCAATACATCATTTTATGAAGAAAATTCAACTTTGTTTATAACGACTTAAAATCACTTATAACATCTTAAAATGATGTAAAATAGTCAATTTGGCGACAAAAAACATTCGGCAGGCGTCAGATACCCAAAAATTTGAATTTTTAATATACAACATATATAAGCGGTTGTTAGCTATTATAAGTTATAAAAATATTTTAAAACGTAATATTTTCGATAAATACATTACATTTTAACTTGTAGATAAGTTTAGTAAGACTAAAACCCTCAATATCTAAGAAAAATGTCCATACTGAGAGCCAATTTTTGAAAAACGCAAAAATGCAACTCTTTGAAAAACGCTCATAAAAAATTTTCTTACGCAGATAAGATCACGAAACTTTTTGGACTTATAGAAGAGTGTTTGACGCACAAAATCTTTTTTTAAAATTAAAAATCGGTCCACCCCATCAAAAGTTACAGACAAAATGGTTATGGGGACCCATACTAGGAGACTCTCCCCTATTTCAAATAAACTGGACGCCATCGTTAATTCCGATCCAGAGTTGTCTTAAATTTATTTAATTTATTAACAAAAAAAATTATATCCACAGTTATTTTAAAAAATTGTGATCTCTAGTACCACAAGGAAACTTATATAGAAAATACAAAAGGTAACATATTAAAAAAAAAATAATATTGAGTTTCATAATTTCTTTATTAAAAGTGCTCTTCTCCTTTATATAAAAAAATTAAGATCTGTCATAATCAATACATCTTACATTTATACAATACATTTTTACAACATTTAAATTTTATACTCGAAAAGTTGTATTATTGTTTGATCGACTAACAAAAGCTGATACGGTTTATTATAGCGTGGCCCACGTGGGTTATCGCGTCTCTTTCTTTGTATTTGTTGACTTCTTATTAATAAATAGTGATATTTTTTTCGAATAGAAGTGATTTTCGAGTAATTAGCAACCATTTGACTATATAATTTTAAATTTTCAAATTTTATTTTAGCTATAATTTAGCGTCAAAGGAGTTGTCATAGATTAACAGACAAAGTTTTGTAAGCAGCGATTCAACTTAACGAAAAAAAAAAATGGATAAAAATATGTTAAATAATGTTAAAATAGCTATTGAAGAGAGTAACTCAAAGTCGAACGATTCCCAGCAGATTCAAAAGCAAATAGCTGCAAAAGATGTTACAGAAATGATAAAAGAAGAAGAGGAACGCCAACAGGATTATTGCGCATATAATATTCAAAATGATAATGACTTTGTTATTATTACTAAATGTAAACCTGGAGGACAAGTATTTTTAGTAGACTCTACGGTATAATATTCTTTAAAACGTCATTTATTTAATAATACAATAATTATGTTTTTTTTTTTTAATTTGTGCACAACATTAATATTATTATTTTTTTTTATTTTTAGTCAGCAACGATTTTGATGGTTATTGCGATAATTATTCTTATTTTACTTGGCATGTTCTTTGAATTTATTTTAAAACAAGCCCACTATGAAAATTTTCGTGCTCTTGAATCTTTAATGAAAAAAAATAACCAGCATCATCATGGTAAGTATTCTAGATTTATTCTTCTACTTTTAAAAAATTATAAAAAATAAAAAGTTTTTTTTTTGTTAATTGCAGATCAATGAGATAATTTCAATAAAACTTGCTCCTGAATGAGAGACAACATTAATAATTTTTTAAAGATTTTTTAACTAATGTATTCAAAATTGAAAAGATTTTTTGTAGCTTCGCCTATATTAAAATATCTTACTGTTTACTTAAAATAAAAAAAACATTGAATAATAGTAATAAGTAACAAAACTATGCCCGCATTCAATTAAAAAATTCAAAAAGAACATAAACAATTTTAATTATGCATAATATTGCAGCTAAACGAATCAAGTGGCTATAGAGAATTCAATAGATTTACTTTTTTATTTTTATATAATGTAAACATTGTATTTCATTTTTATAATAAAAGACGTAAAATTAAATGTTCCAACAAATTTTATTTATTTGAAAAAAAAACCAATATCAGGATATTGCAAGTCATATTGGTCTTTATACCTTATCTCAAAAACTGTGTGACAAATCAATTTTATTTTATTTTTATTTTATTTTTAAAAAAAGTTGAATTTACTAAATCCTAATCTTGTTTGCGAATCTTATTTATTGTTACTTTCTTTTTTAAAATACTTTAAAAATAGAAAAAAAAGATGATAATTAAAAAAAAAAAAATTATGTTTGCAAATGAAACATATCTATCAGTAAAACGACAGTAATAACTATAAAAAAAAAATTGTTCGAACGATAGGCCTATAATTTTGCATCATAATGAATGACTAACGCTCTCTCAGAGATTCATTCGTCCCCATGTGCGTGGCCCAATTCTCTAGCTTCCTGGATATCATCACGAGCAATGGATATGCGCGCAAGGTAATTGAACGCCCTAATAGTCCGTATAGTGTATGTACAAGCTTTTGCGATATCAAGCTTTAGTCTCAGTTACGTTAGTGATTTTATACTGGCTGCTGTTGCTCCTTTTTTTTATTACAGTGATTTTGCGTGCTTGATTTTTTTTTTTAATTGATAATATATTTTTTGATTATTTTTTATTGAAATTTCTTGCTTTTACAGTTTGATATTTAAATATTGTATATGTGAAACTTGCAAATTACCAGTGATAAATAACAAATTATTATTTTTTTTTATAAATTTTTATTCTGATTTTTAAAAAAAATCTAAAATAGATATAAATAAAGAGAGTAAATAATTAAAAATAATGTTGATTGATATTATCGCTCAATCTGTTCAATACCTTACTAAAAAAAGTGATTTCAATGAATCATACTTTGTTACTTCATTGTTATGAATAAAACTAAAGTGTTAAAAATTTTTAAATAAACGAATTTTTTCAACAAAATGTCATTATCACAAAGAATTACCGGAGCAATTGCTGTACTTCGTGGAGCTTCTTTCGAGCTGAGAGAATCACCAATGTAAATATATTTTAAAAAGTTGTAAAAATAAAAAAAAAATTGTATCGAAATAATTTTTTTCTTATTTCCAATTGTTAGAAAAAAAAAATGTTATAATGTAAAAAATAAATGATAAAAAAATTTTATAAAATCTGTTAGATCTCAAATTGAAAGTCCAAAAACAGAATCCGAAACAAAACCGGAAGACGAACCACAAAAATCTGAAATTATCAAAAAGAAACTACAAACTGCTGCAATAACGGTAAATAATAAAATAAAACATTTTTCACCACAATAAAAATTTATCATTTAAGAAACTCAAAAATTTCTCAAAAATCAAATTACAGACAAAATCATGGATGAAACAAAACTGGACACTCGTTTTAACAATCGGTGCTGTATTATTAGGCTGTATACTCGGTTTTGCAGGTCGACAAGCTCACTTTTCCTCACGTACAATTACACTAATCAGTTTTCCAGGTGAAATTTTTATGCGCGCCTTAAAAATGTTCATATTGCCACTTATAGTCTCTTCTTTAATAGCAGGTAAAAAAAAATAAAAAAAAAAATAAATAAATAAATTAAAAATGACAAATAACTGTATGTATTTACATATTTTTTATAATATATAGGTATGGCACAATTAGATACAAAAAGTTCCGGTAAAATAGGCGCCCGAGCATTAGTTTATTACATGACAACGACTATCATAGCTGCTGTAATAGGTATAGTAGTTGTGTTGCTTATACAGCCTGGTGATCCAAGAGTCAAGAGAATGACCTCAATTACAACATCATCATCATCATCAAGGAACGATACAAAAATAACTACACTTGATGCTGTACTCGATATAATAAGGTTCTTTTAATAAATAATTTTCAAATTATAATTATTTTATTAATTAATTAAAAAAAAAAAATTTTTTTACAGGAATTTAGTTCCTGATAATTTAATACAAGCGACTTTTCAACAAGTGACAACAACCTATGTTAAAAAACGAGTACCATATGAATCTGATGGTCCTAATAGAGGTGGTTGGTTATTGGAACCAACATTAATTCAACGTGATGGTACAAATGTTGTTGGATTAATAGCGTTTAGTATTTGTTTTGGTTTAATTAGTGGTCAAAGTGGATCGCGTGGTCGGGTGATAGTTGATTTTTTCGTTGGTTTAAATCATTTAATTATGGATATGGTCATGTTAATGATTAATTGGTAAGTTTTTTTTAAATTACAAAAAAAAAAATAAAAATAAATAAATTAAATATTTACAGGTTTGCAGCACCTGGTATCGCTTGTTTAATAGCAGGTAGTATAATGTCAATTGGTGATTTAGGAGCAACAGCTCGTACTTTAGGACTTTATATGCTAACTGTTAGCTTTGGTCTTATTCTACATGGTGGTATTGTTTTACCTGGTATTTATTGGTTGATAACAAGAAGAAATCCTGCTGTATTTTTTAAAGGTGTTATGCAGGCTTGGTTCACCGCTATGGGAACTGCGTCATGGTATTTATATTTTAATGTGTATTTATATATTTTTTTTTTTTTTGTTAGAAAAGATTGATGATGAATAGGTTTTTATTGTATATAATTGAAATTATCCGGTTGACACTTGTGTTACGTACTTTATAAAAGTTTGTGATTTATCGTTTGTTATTAAAACGTGTGTCATGACTAAGGCTACATGTTTAAATAAGGGGATTTATATGATGTTAAAGCTATTTTTAGAGTTTTGAATTTGTATTAAGTGGTTTATCAGAATTGAAAAGTTTTATCTGAGGATTTATTTGAAAAAATAATGCTAAAAATTTTATTAAATTTTCAAAAATTTTAAAATGTTTCTATTGTTTTATTCGTACAAAATTGGCGTTATTTTTAACATATTATTATTTTTTCATTAAAGTACAAATTAAAATTTTGTAATTGGTTAAAAAATTGAAAAAATCATACTTTTTTCTTATTAATTAATATTAAAACTTTCGTAAATGTCGCAAAAATTTAAAATGATTTTACAGACTTATTTATTTCATATAATTTTAGATGAGCTTTTTAACAATATAAAAATTACTTATCTATAGCATATTTAATAAAAATAATTAAAAATATAATTTATAATTTCAACACGTCATTAATAATACCAATACCTCTCAATGCTCATTATGCATTATTTAATCTACAAGCTGAAAATTAATTCATTATTTTCAAATTTTTTTTATTGAATTTTTATTTTTATAATAACTAATGTAATCACAACCATAATAAATCTAATACATAAATTGTTACCAGTGCAGCAACTTTGCCAATAACATTTCGATGCTTAGAAGAAAACAATAAAATCGATCCGAGAATTACGCGTTTTGTCGCGTCAATTGGAGCTACAATCAATATGGATGGTACCGCACTTTATGAAGCTGTTGCAGCTATATTCATAGCCCAAATGAATGGAATAAGTTTGGGAATTGGTGAAGTTATTACCGTCAGGTCAGTATTAAAGGATGCAATCAAGTAACAATTAATCACAGATATTTTTTTTGGAAATATTAATTAAAAATTTTTTTTACTGAAAAAAATGTTGGATAAAATTTTAATATGAAATAATTTATCATAAAGCAACATAAGATTGATTATTAAAATTTTTTTTTAATTCTACATTTTAAACTAATAATTATCATAATAATCTTTTTGAATACAGAATTATTTAATTGCAACTTTTTGAACTGATTAATTAATAATACTGTACTTATTCATTAATTCAAAAAAACAATTAAGTCATCAGATTAGATCACATAAAATAGACACACTCAATTTAAAGTCAAGTAATCAGCTATTTTTTTAACAAAAATAAATTCTGTTGAATAATATTGGACTAAGGGGTAAAAATACTTTTTCAATTTTTTTTTTAACTAATCTGTTAAAATTTTTCTAATAAAAAAAATAAAATATACTACAGTTATACCTTAAATATTAATTTTCAATCATTTTATAAATCGAATTCATGAATAAAAAAAAAATACATTTATCAATCCTCATTTTTTATCATTCAACTTATTGTTTTAAAAAATAAAATATATTTATTATGAAAATTAGTTTAACGGCTACCTTGGCAAGTATCGGTGCTGCAAGTATTCCAAGTGCTGCACTTATCACCATGGTATTAGTCTTGACCTCGCTCGGTCTGCCAACAAATGACATATCACTACTATTTACCGTTGACTGGTTTTTGTAAGTATTGGCTTTATTACAATTATATAAAAAATTTGCTTTTTTAATGCACAAAATTATCTGATTCACTGTGAACACTAATTTTTTTAAAAAAAAAATCACTTTTTTCACGAAAGTCTTATTTAAATTTGGTTATTTACAGGGATCGAATTAGAACCTCGGTTAATATGCTTGGTGACAGTTACGGAGCTGGTATAGTTTATCATTTAAGCAAAGATGAATTAGATAAAGCTGATCAACTTAAATCAAACGGTAACTTATTAATAGACGATGTAGTAGTAGCAGAAAAAGACCAGACTTGTATCGACATCAAATCAGATGAGAATGAAATTATCGTCAATTCAGAATCAACAAGCGAAACAAAAATTTAAAAAATCTGAATTTGTAGATCAATTAAACTACATTTGTATGTTAAACATCTAATAATCGAATAAGAATTTAAATTTTGATTACGTTTATTAAAAAAAAAAATAATAATAAATGTTTATTACTAAAATAAAAATAATAAATTTAATGTTTTAAAAGAGATTGTAAAATTATAATTCAAAAATAAAAAATATCTTAGATGTTTTAAAGTCAGTGTTATTGCATGTATTTATATTGATAAGCTTTTTTGACACTATATATTGAGTGTATTTTGGCAAGTATTTGTATAGAGTAATGACTCAACTGACAGACATTAAGAATTGAACCCACAACTTGTGGATTGCAAAGCTTACACTCTTCCATCTGAGCCAACTCTAGTCTTATCGAAAATTTTTCATTATGTAGTAAAATTTTGTTTTCATCATTCTAACCTCAAAATGCCATCTTTGGTAGAGATTTTGAGGTTCTCACGATGAAAAAATATTTTTGATTTTGAGGTTCTCACGATGAAAAAATATTTTTGACCTGGTACGGGAGGTGTTTTTGTGCCTCACCCGATGTTCTGCCTCGCTTCGCTCGGCCGAACAACTTCCGGGTGAGGCACAATCCACCTCCCGCACCAGGTCAAAAATGTACTATTAATGTAATATTAATAAATAAAATACTTTTTATGTAATATTAAAAAATACTAAGAAAAATAACAATTATTTTCATTTTATACTTTTTAAATTTTTAAATAAATTTTTGCAATATATATTTGAGATTGAAAAGAAAGGCAAAAAATATAATTGCTAACACAAAATCAGATGTTTATTTTAAACTAAATTAAATTATAAAAATTAATTTAAATTAATGTTTTAGCACAAAATTACGCTAGACAATAATATTTACACATTTTATTTTTGTACAAATTGTTGCAATAAGTGTTAAAAAACTTGTATAATTATTTTGGTCAAAGTGAATAAATAGCACTTTATGTGAACAGGAATGAATGCATGTTTGATATAAATACACAATAACATGATTGACTTGCAAAGAAATAGTTTTTGTTGTTGTTTGAACCTTAGTAGACATGAACCATTCCATAGAGAAACCTAATATTTATTTTAAGGAAAATTATTGTTGAAATAAAAATGTTGTTCTTTTCAACAGATGAAGTACTATAGTTTTATAAATTAATATGAATTTAAATCCATCTTGTTTCTTTAATTTTAATTATAGTTTAACATATTCAATTGTATTAAAAACAAGCATAATAAATTAACATATAGTAAAAACTCAATAATATAATCTTTCAATATTTGCCATTCATTAGAACTCCATCTGTTGTAATAAAGATCTGTAAACAAAATATTTATGTTACATGTCAATCTATTCAGACAAGTTTATATTAATATTTTGTTTAAAGATAACTTAGTCATAATTTATTTTAAAATATATTCACAATGAATATTTTATATAAATTCACTGTTTAAAAAGGATACGTCCAAAATAATATGTAAGTCTGCAATCGATTACCAATTTAGTCAAGGAATAAATGTTACTCAAATATTGTAATTAAAATAATTTAAATAATTTAAACAGCACTATATAAAAGGATACAAATAAACCACCAAAAAATCCACTTGTCAATAAACTTTTTCTGCTTACAAAATATTTTCTCCATTGTCCTCCTGCTTTCATCAATAGCATAACCTGAAATATTATAATAAATTAAAAAAATGTACAAAACAATATTCACAGTGTGAAATGCATATTTTTTATGATTCCTTATTCTAGATTGGTTTAATTCTTTAACACTAATAAGAAAAATGTATAAAAAACTATAATACACATTGATTATAAACTTGTTTCTCATTAAAATTCAGGACTCAGAAGTATAGCAAAATAACGAAAATTTTTATAAAATTAATTTTTTAACAACTCACCCATAGGCTAACAACTGCAAAAAAGTAAAATCCAAATCCATACAAGCCAGTTAGACCTAAAAGACCAGCTGTACCACCAGAAAGTGCAGCCATTGATATTCGACAATACTCAACAACTGCTGCATTATTTCTGATGGCTAATTCACTGTAGGCAATTACATCTGAAACAAAAAAGAAACATAATTCATGAGAAATGAATAGTAATTAAACATCATGTTAATCTAAATAAAATTAAAAGATTCAATTTTGACTTGCAAAAAAAGAAAAAAATATTTAAATTAGTGTTAAAAGAGTAAACATTGATTATAACCTAAAACAGATGGAAACAGTCGATTCAAAACAAAAACCTGTAATAATTTAATAAACTATTTATTTATTATAATTACCTTCTGGTCTTTCTTGTCTCTGTCGTGGTTTGGATGCCATGATAGAAATACAAATTGTAAAAAATGTTTTTTTAATTCACGCGAAATTGAATATCAGCGTCTGCTAGATCAGCTGGACGTTTGACGGACTGAAATGAAACTGAAGCGTGTAAGAAACACGAACTAACCAATAGCACATAGACCATCGTCGCAACGAGGAAATTTTTGTATTTTCCTGAGCTTCTAGATTAACTAGGTAATTATCGATTGTTGTAGTTGATAAGATTTGTTTAAATAATTAGGAAAATAAAAAAACATTGTATTTTAAAATAATATTTATTATACACTTAGTATAATTCTTTTTAACAGTATTGTAATTGTATAAAAGTTATTAAAAATTAAAAAAATATACATTGTTTAATAATATAATACAAGCAGATCTTTTGTCATTTAAAAATTTATAAGTAGATCATTAACTTTTCTGTTGTAAAAAAGAAAAGTTGCAATCAATCGATTATAAAAGACGTTTTTAAAAAATTAAAAATTTTTTTTTTATAATATTTACAATTATTTATAAAGTTATAACTTTATAACTCAGACCTATTGTCATTTTCATTAATATCTTCATAGTCTGGAAGAAATCTTGCTGCAATTCTACCTACTATTGTAGATACTTTTTTACAGCCACTGTTAGAAAATAAATTTTCTGGTTCTGGACCAAATCTTATATCTTGAAAAACTTCATCTATTAAATCTTCAGTCGATGTTACATTTAACTCTTGAAAAGCATTTTCAATACAATGTTGAACATGACGTTTTTCTAATGGTAAAAATGGAACGTGAATGTCAATAGTTTCAGATTTAATCAATAAACTTTCAAATAAGCCTCCTTTGAAGTTCAAAGCTTCTGAAATTATAATTTTTTCAAAGTCTTTAAGATTAGTAGATACCCTTTTTGTTCCTTCACTCATTTTTTTTAATAATTGATTTTCAATTGCTTGACTGCCTGTGTTTGTTAAAAATATAAAAATAGATTTATTTTTCTTAGTCTTACTACCACAGGAAGGACAATCTACAAAAGGCATTAGTGCATCCAATATATTAGGTGGCATATAATCAACACCATCAAATACAAATAATGATCTTTCACAGCTGTCTATAGCTTTTTGAATTTCATACTTTAGTTGAACCTGCAATTTTTATAATTCTTTTACTGAAAATGTATTATTTTTATTTAACTAACTTTAAATCTTTAATTAATTTACCTGATATTCTGATATCTTTTCATCCAATGGAAAACTATCTTTACCATAATAAAAATGAAAATAACGACTACTTTCACCTTTCTCAAATAGAGCCTTTGCTATCATTCTAGTAGTATATGTTTTTCCAACTCCATTAGAACCATGAAAACTTAATACTAATGGTTTTTTGTGATTGGTTGCTTTCATATGAGCATATATTACATCTAATATAACGCTTGTAGCTATGTGTTGTCCATACAATTCTTTACGGAACATTGTTTTGAGACCTGCAAATTGATCATTTTAATAAACTAAAAAATCAATTTATTTGTAGGATTTAAATAAATAAATTAGTAGATGTTTAAAACTTACTAGACAAGTTGTAAGGCACTTGTTTATTTGTACAGCATTCATAGACTCCACAGTATTTATTATTAAACCAGGAAAATACATCGCCAATGCCAAATGCAAGTTTGCACATACTAAATATTAGTATCAATATACTACAAATTTTAAAATCCATTTTGCTAAATTTTTTTTCAATTTTTGTTATTTGCAAAATTTAAAACCTATAATAAAAATTTTTTTTGTAATTTAAATGTAATAGTAAATTTAGTAAATAAAAATTCATTGTTATTTAACTTATTAATTAACATTACAACTGTCATAAACAGTATAGAGTTAATTTATAAAATAAATTATAAATTCTATCAAAACAATACAATAATAAATACAGCAACAAATATTCTAACCTCTTAAAAACATTAGTATATCCTTGTTAACATTTTGCATCAAATACACAATAACATCACTTTACATTCAACACAATAATTATTAAAAAATACAATTATTTTCATATCTAATTTTAAAATAAAAATTACATCTGTTTGTCTACTTTATTTACGCTTAAAATTTACGCACAAAAATAATTTACTGTTTACGCCGGGCATTTAATTTTTATAGCGTTCGATCTATTTGGAGCTAGTAAAATGACAGTCAATTGACGGTCATATATAGGCAAATTGACGATGAATTGACGCAAATTATAAACGGATTCCAAGAAGCACGCTACTTTAAAATATAGGTATAGTTTTTAGTACGCTATAGTAACGCTACAAGTGTTCTACAATTTTTCGTAAGTTAAATTAAATTTTTTATTGTTATAATTACAATAGTTTAAAAAACTTATTATAAAAATATAATTTAAAAATTTTAATAATCATTTATTTATATTTCAGAAATTCAAAATTTTTTTACTTATCATTTATTGACTTTTAAAATTTTATTTAGTAACTATAATAAATATAGTCACAAGAAAAGTAACAGCTATGTCTAAGCCAATAATATTTACAAAAGTGGAAGATCAAAATTATGTTAAATTGGGCCAAATTTATCAACTCTTCAAAAATAGTAATCACACTAACGTTTATGAAACAACTTTGGCTTTTAAATCAATAATAGATAGTGGCTGTGATACCAATTACAAATTGCCTTCTGACTGTTACATCTGTCGTCGGTTGCCAAAATTTTCAGGCTACACAGCTTCACATTTTGCTGTACTGTTTTATTCTTATAATAATAGAAAGTGCCTTGATTATTTAATAGAACGTAACATTGACCTTACTATCCAGAATGATCAAGGATTGACTCCGCTTTTACTTGGTTTAATTGGAGACAAATGCATTGATTCAATCTTACGTTACTATTTTAACAAACAAAATTTTACAAATTTCCATTGTAAAAATGGAATATCTCATTTTCATGCTGCTTGTTCAACAAGTTTTGTAGAAATAATCAATTGCTACATAAAAGCTGGTGTTTCTGTTAATGAACGTGTTAATGATGACTCACCAAATTTTGCTGGCTATACACCATTACATTTTGCAATGCTACATTGTCAACCAAAAACTATTGAATTGCTTATAAAAAATGGTGCAGACTTGAACATAATAGATGCAAAAGGGATGACTCCTTTACGTTTATTTATCAAAAAGTTTATGGAAAAAAATGGTTTGGGCTTAACTATTGTAATGCAAAAATTTTTACATAAAGCAATAAGTGATAATCTGTTCAACCTACCAGATAATGTAGGTTTGACTTCAACACATTTGAAAAGCATTTTAAAATTACCTAAAGATAATGTTAAATATTTTAAACAAAATAAGGACATTAATACATTTATTAATTTGGATTCACAATTCTGCCCAGGATATACACCTCTACATTTTGCAGCTCAATTTAGTTATGGTGCAGTAATTTTGTTATTGGAGGAAGGAGCTGACCTCCTAGTTGAAGATGTTAACGGCACAACTCCATTTGACTTGTGCTTAAAAAAATTTAATTTAGAACAAATAATTGAAATTTTGTCGAAAGAAAAACGATATCAATTATCAAAATTGAAATTTACAAATGGTACATTTGTATTGGAAGGACTTCAAGCGATAAAAAATATAAGTTCTGGATTATCAAATTATTATCATAGAAAATATAATAATATAAATACATTTATTCCTTTTGAATCACTTATATGGCCTGGCTGCAGTTTGCTTCATCTTGCAGCATTATTAAGTTATGATGTTGATGCACTCTTGTCTTACAATGCAAGTATTGCTACCTTGGATGCAAAAAACATGAGCCCACTACATGTAGCTTTTCGAATGATGAAAATAGAAATTGTAGAAAAAATGTTACATAATTCAAGCTTGGTAAATTCTATTGATCAGGATAATTTATCTCACCTTCATATAGCTTGTGCAGCTAAAGAGATTCATGCAATCAGAAATCTTCTAAAATCTGGTGCAAATCCAAATTTACCTACAAAGTGTGACTTTGAATGGTACTTATTGCCAGGTTTAAAAGCAACAATCAAAGCAGGATCTACACCTTTACATATTGCAACATATGTATCTTGTTGGACAAATTTTGATCCCGTTAGTATTTTAATATCTTGTGGAGGAAATCCCAATGTGGCAGATAACAATGGCATAAAACCATATCATATTGCTTTAGAATGTAATCGTGGAGCAATTTTCAACCAAATGTTGAAATCTGATGAAGAATTTGATCGTGAAAAGGGATATGAAAAATTGGGTTTAACAAGATTACATATTGCTTGTGCCATACATGATATATCGATGGCAAAGGCCGAATTAGAATCTGGAGCTGATGTCAATAAATGCATTAATTTTGATTCTCCAATTTGGCCTGGAGACACTGCTCTTCATATTTTATGTCGAGAAGCGTTTAAATCAAGAAACAAATTTATTAAGCTGCTGCTTGCACATGGAGCAAATCCTATGTTGCAAAATGCAAATAAATCAACTCCTTTTCATTTGAGAAAAGGGGAGCTTTTTCACTCAGGTAATATGAAAACTTATAATATTTCTAAAATACAATATTTTTCATTTTTTACTAATTATTATAACATACATTGAATAATTTTTAGCAAAACTTTCACTGAAGGATTATTTCTGTAATGAAAATCCTGTAAATAATGAAGGTCTATCACATTTTCATTTGTGCTGCAGAGCAAAAAATTTGCTTTTAATAGAAAATTTTTTAAAATCAGGAATAAATGTTAATACACCTGTGGATTATTTTGCTGATTATGACGCTGGCTATACACCACTTCACTATGCAATAAAATATAAAAATTTGGAACTTATTCAACTGCTACTTAAATATAAAGCAGATCCTAATATCATGGATACTGATGGTTTGACTCCAATACTTTTGTCTTCTTCATTAAAAACTGAACATGTAAATTCAGTGCAAGAGTTTCTTAGGTATACATTTTTTAAATTTGTAATTTTATTTAAAGTAAGCCATACAACATTTAAATTTTGATGTATGATATTTTCTATTTATTTAGATGTCCCTTGGTTGATATTCAAGCTATCAATTTACTTGGAGAGAATGCGTTGGAAATAATTCTTCAAACTGATCCTATAAATGAAAACATGCTCTGTACCTTTTTAAACAAAGGCATTACTATAGATTTTGCTAGGTTTATTACAAATAAACCAGAAAAAGAAAAACTTATCAACCAAGCAATTCGTAATCTTTCTGCTAAAACTTTTAAACTACTGTTGGCCAATGTACAAAATTTGGTAAAGTTTGATGACAAAGATCAAAACGCTATTCATCATATAAGCTCAGCCAAATTCTCAAGTAACATTTGGAACAAGTTTTACGAGGCTATTAAGTCTCTCATTGGCAGTGGTTGCGAGCTTGATCATATTAATAATGAAGGTAAAATTATTTTTAACAATTGTGTCAAAAATTTTATTAATTTGTAATATTAGAATATTATTGATTGTATATTGTAAATTAATGTTTTATATAAATATCTGAGACAAATTATTTGTATATTTAATAATTTATTTTTATATTTTATAGGTAAAACAGCATTACATTTGGCTACATCTATAGGACAAATTGAAATGGTTCAAGTACTGATGTGTCTTGGAGCTGATATAAATATGAAAGATTATGATGGAAAAACACCTTATGAATATATTTCTAATAATTCTGAAAGTTTAAAATTTATATTTGCTAAAGAGGTAAAGAATTTAAAAGAATTTGGACTTTACGTTGATAAATCAAAAATGGATGAAATAAATTTAGATGATAATTCTGAATTAGAAAATCAAATTTCAAGTCATAAAAAAGAACAAAGAGAAAAATTTGAAGCGGAACTAAAGAAAGGAATAAGTCCAACTTTTTCAGCATCATATTTTTTTTCTGAACAATTTATTCAAGATTATCGTAATGTATCCGACTCTCAGCGACAGAAAATCGATCTTTTTTGCATTGCCTTTAATCTACATCAGGAATTTTATTTTTTGTATCCCATGATAAAGTTACAATTCAATAGAGCTCGACGTTCGTTAAGAAGACATCGATTACTTGCTTTAGCTGCAAAATCTTTTGGAACACTTTCTGATCTTACCATACCTGAAATGTGCCTAGAAATTGTTGGGTATTTGAACAATCATTGTTTAATGAATTTGTTACAAGCTGCACATGGTGAATTAGAATTTTCTAATTTTAAATATTAATTTTTAAACAATTGACTATTTATATATCAATGTTCATTAGGTATCGAAAAATCTATTTTACATATTATCAAATTATATGCAAAGTATTATGCAATCAAATTTTATTTTAAATATTGCTAGGACAAAATAATCAAGAAATTTTGCTACAAATGATTTTAAAATTAAATTTAATATTTTTTAGTTATATACTTGGTTATAAGTTTTATTTACATTGGATTAAACTTTTTAATAATTCAAACAAACTTAATTTTTAGATAATTTTTTATATCTTTTTACCTCAAAATAAAAATCATGTATAAACATCTTAAGATCTTATAAATTAAGACCTGATCCCTTTTTATTATTTCTGTAATCAGAAAAATGAATTATTTTATTATTAAGAATAAATTAATTAGAGTAGCATTCAATTAAAGAAAACTTAATTTATTGTAAAGGAATAGTACATTTTTGACCTGGTGCGGGAGGTGGATTGTGCCTCACCCGGAGGTTGTTCGGCCGAGCGAAGCGAGGCAGAACATCGACCTCCCGTACCAGGTCAAAAATATTTTTTCATCGTGAGAACCTCAAAATCTCTACCAAAGATGGCATTTTGAGGTTAGAATGATGAAAAAATTTTTTGTTTGAATAAATTGATGGCTACATAAAGAGCAGTGAAAGAAAATACTCTTGCATTTATTTTTTACTTCTGATAAAACCAGCCATTGGGTGAGATAATTTATTTGAATTGGAATTTATGTGCAGTTCAACTAATAAACGGCTATTTAACATAAAAGTGAAGGTTACTAGTTGATAGCCTAATTAGATATCGTACAAAAAATTGTAGATTAGTACAAAGGAAAAATGTTCTGTAACATTTTCCAAAAATTACAAGTTTTGTAACAAAATTTCAAAGTTCAAATACACGCGTATTTTGCTTTTTTTAATTGAAAAGTATAGGAAAAGATGTTTTATTTATTAAAGATGTTTTAATGTGGGAAATAATAATTTCAATTCTATTATATCTCCTTAAAATCACTATTAAAATTAAAATAAAAAATGGTTACAAAAAATTTAATATTGTTAATATTACAATATCAAAATTAATAAATAAACATCTTAATAAATTTTATCAAGTTCAAATGTTGGCTACAAATACAGTAATTTACATTATTTAAAAATTCTACTTTAGAATGAATCATTAAAAATGTATTTATAATATATCTTGGTAATAGAATAAAAATTACAATAATTTTTAAGCTTTAATTTCTTTATTATCTTTAATAAGCTATTTTTACATTGGATATATATTAAAAATAATAAAAATCTTACTAAGTCTTCGAATAATAGAATAAATCCAGGCTATACTAATTATGAAACCTGTATTCTTCTACCATCAAGTTACACAGTTCAATTTTTATGATATTTATAAAACTATTTTTCTTTTCGCAATTGCTTAAATTTATAATTTGTACTACACATTATTTTAATACAATTTATATAAAAAATAAAAAAAAACTGAATCTTTAAATATGATTAATATAACTCAAAAATTAGAAATAAATAAATTATTTATATTACTAAAATTTTCAATGTAAAAATAAGAAATAAATAACTTATGTATTTTTTATTAACTCAATATCTTTTAATATCTAGTAACGGTTTAAATTAGAATTTGAAGTATTAAAACTACGTTGGGATAAGTTAGAACTCATAGTTGATGAAGCAGTATAATAACCAGTAGATCTAGTATGATTAGCTGATCTAGGAACTCTAGTCACACTAGGAACTCGAAATACTTCATCATCAACAGCCATATTTTGACCATTTCTTTCAAAAGAACGACTAGAAAGGTTTGACTGGCAGCTCATTTTAGTAGGTGGAGTTTGATATTTAGACATATTCCTGAAAAAAATGTTATAATTATAAAACTTAAAGCAATAACATATCGTAAATATATTTAAAATGTAAAAAACATACAAATTAAGTGTTGAATTTTCAAGTTCCTTCTGTCTCTTGTTGATAGCCATTTTTAAATTGTTATACTTTTGGCTTAATACTTTTATTCTTTCAGCAGTAGTCCAATATGCTTCCTTTGCAGATTGATATTTGCTTTCCTGTAAAAATATTAGAGATTATTATGCAATGATTAATAAATGGAAGTGCATTTTGGAATAGTTAGTAAAATTCTGTAAATATTATATAAATTAGTTAAATATAAATTAGTTAAAACAAAACTAAATATATTGATATTACTTACAATTGCATCAGATCGTTGGAGACAAAGAGACATTTGAGATTCTTGAAATTGCTCAGCTTGAAGAACCTTTTCAATCAAATCTGGGATTCGTGTAAAATAATGATCTATTAGAGGATTCAATGGTTCTTTCAGTGATAGTGAAATAGTCCCAACCGAATTGCATTGGAAACATTTTTTCTCAGCTATATTTTATTGAAAACAATGTGAATTTAAAATCATTTCTATTATCATCAAATTTTTAAGTTTTAAATTAAAATATCTTGCAATTTACCTTTCTGAATGCACTTGTTACAGTAAAGATGGCCACACTGAGTTAAACAAAATAGCGATTGTTTATTTTCAACTTTAAGCCAACATGAGTTGCATCGCATCCACTCCATTTTACTACGAGTATATTATAGCTTAAAATCGTCTTGGCAACTTGCAAGTAAGTAAAATATCAATAAAAATATGAACTGAAAAAATTAAGAAATCAAAATTATGAATTTTATTGTTATTTAAATAAAATATATGCGTACATAAAAATAAAAAAAAAGTTTGAAATCTAACCTATATGCTATTTGCACAAACGGATGATGCACTGATGCACAATAAAATCCCAATTGTTTGTTTGTTAATGCTAATGGAAATGTCAAAGTCACGACATTGACAAACAATAAAATCCCGAGAGCAAAAATAAACGTTTTATTTTTTATACCTACTAGATGCTTTTACGTATTATAATAGACAAAGCTGCACTTCAAGTTCACTCGCGTAGTTGTGGTGACTTCTTGAGACCGACGCCCTTGACGGTTCGACGTTTGGCCGTTGGCCCCGGGACCCCGGAAGTCCAAGTTATACGCAGAATTCGAGGTATTTGAAATATTCGATATACTTATATATGGACATAGTATTACATAGATAGTTCCTGTTCAGACCTGTTCGAGACTTGTCGTGCAACGGATTTTTATAGATTATTTTTTTTAAGGTTTGTTATAATAATAAATTTACAATAATAATTAAAAATTTTTATAAATGTAAATAATAAAAATAATTCTTTATATAAATAGTGTGTAGTATAATATGAATATAATAAGTTTAATTATTTTTTTTTGTTTTAGAAGTCCAAAATTTGTTGGCTAAGTATAGTATATATTGATGTTTTTAAATGCTTTTAGTGATAAATTGAAAAAAAGAAGAAATAGCTATGTCTAATAAAATATTATTTACAAAAGTGGATGATCCAAATTATGTTAAATTGGGTCAAATTTATCAACTTTTGAAAAACAGTAATAAAAGTAACGTTTATGAAACAAACTTGGCTTTTAAATCAATAATAGATAGTGATTTTGATACCAATTACAAATTGCCTTCAGATTGTTTTATAAGTCGTCAGATTCCACAGTATTCAGGCAATACAGTGTCACATTTTGCTGTAGTATTTTATAGTGAATACAATAACAAGTGCTTTTATTATTTAATGGAACGTGGTATTGATTTTACCATACAAAATGACAGAGGATTAACGCCACTTTTATTAGCTTTAATAGAAGGCAAATGTGTTGATTCAATCTTAGCTTATCATCTTATAAAAGAAAATTTTAAAAATTTTTATTCTGATAATGGGATATCTCATTTTCATGTCACTTGTTCAACAAATCTTGTAAAACTAATCAATTGCTACATAAAAGCTGGCATTTCTGTGAATGAAAGTGTTAATGATGACTCACCAAACTTTGCAGGCTATACACCATTGCATTTTGCAATGCAATATTGTCAACCTGGAACTATTGAAATGCTCTTAAAAAATGGCGCAAGTTTGAATAGCAAAGATGCAACGGGGATGACTCCCTTACATTTGTTTATTAAAAACTTTATCCAAGAAAATGATTTGGACATAGATAAGCAGAAATTCTTACATAATGCAATAAGTAATAATCTGTTTAATCTACCTAATGATGAAGGCTGGTCATCCACTCATTTAAAAAGCATTTTAAAATTATCCCAAGATAATTTTAAATTTTTTGAAGAAAATGAAGATATTAATGCACCTCTCAGTTTGGACTCTCTAATCTATCCAGGTTATACACCTCTACACTTTGCCGCCTTATCAAACAATTATAAGACAGTACTGTTACTATTGGAAGCAGGAGCTGACCTCTTGATTAAGAATATTAATGGCATAACTCCATTTGATTTATGCTTAAAAAAGTTTAATCTAGATAAAATAATTCAAATTTTGTCAAAAGAAAAACTACATAAATTATCAAAACTGAAATTTACAGATGGTTCAGATGTATTGGATGCACTTCAAGCCATGAAAGGAAATTGTGACTTTAAGTTTTATTTAACTTACACATTAAAAGACTTCAATTCTTTTATCCCCTTTGAATCACCAATATGGCCTGGCTGTAGTTTACTACATCTGGCATTATTATTGAATGGTTATATGTATGTACTACTCTTGAATCGTAATTTAAATCTCACTTTGTTTGATGCAAATAGCATGAGTCCATTACACGTAGCTTTTCGAATGATGAGAAAACAAGGTGTAACAGATATCTTAAAGGATCATTATAGTAAGTTGCTAAATTCTGTTGACCAAGATAATCTGTCTCATCTTCATGTAGCTTGTGCAGCAGAACAAGTTCCAGCAATCAATCATTTTTTAAATTGTAATGCAGATCCAAATTTGCCAACAAAATGCGATTTTCAATGGAACTTACGGATGAATGATAATCTAATATTTAAGAAAGGATCAACACCTTTACACATTGCGGTTTATATATCGTGTGTAAGAAATTATGATCTTGTTAGTATTTTAATACCTTTTGGAGCAAATCCTAATGTGCCAGATGCAAATGGCATAACGCCATATCACGTTGCTTTGAAATACAACAATCGAGCAATTTTTAACAAAATGTTAAAATCTGACATCGATTTTTATCGTAAAAATGAGATATTAGGTATGACAAGATTACACGTTGCTTGTATCATACAAGATTTATCTGTGGTAAAAGAAGAGTTAAAATTAGGAGTAGATGTAAATAAATGTATCAACTTCAATTCACCAATTTGGCCTGGAGACACTGCTCTTCATATTTTATGTCGAGAAGCATTTAAATCAAGAAACAAATTTATTAAGCTGCTGCTTGCACATGGAGCAGATCCTACATTGCAGAATGCAGATAAATCAACTCCTTTTCATTTAAGAAAAGGGGAGCTTTTCCAAACAGGTAATAATAATTCTTAGATTTTTATGCAATATTTTTAACTAATTATAAAATATGTTTAATAATTTTCAGCAAAACTTGCATTAAGCCATGATTTTTTTTATGAAAATCCTATAAATAATGAAGGTTTATCACATTTTGATTTGTGCTGCAAAGCAAAAAATTTGCTTTTGGTAGAAAATTTTCTAAAATCAGGAATAAATGTTAATACAACTGTGGATTATTTTGCTGATTATGACCCTGGCTATACACCACTTCATTATGCAGTAAAAAATAATAATTTGAAATTTACTCAACTATTGCTTAAAAAATATAAAGCTGATCCGAATATCATGAGTGCTGATGGTTTGACTCCAATACTTATGGCCATGTCATTGCAAATTAATAATTTTAATCTAGTGAGCTTGTTATTGAGGTATTTAGTTTTGCAATTTTTAGTTTTTAAAGAATATGATATAATATCTTAAGACTTTGATGTATAACTTTTTTTTTATTTAGATCTCCTGTGATTGATATTCAAGCTAGCAACTTACTTGGAGAGAATGCGTTGGAAATAATTCTTCAAACTGATCCTATCAATATAAACATGTTTTATACCTTTTTAAACAAAGGCATTACTATAGACTTTGCAAGGTTTATTGCAAATAAACCAGAGAAAGAAAAGCTTATTAACCAAGCAATATGTAAACTTCATAAAAATTTTTTAAAACTATTATTGGTCTATGTACGTGACTTAAAAGCGGTTGATGATAGAGGTCAAAACGCTATTCATCATATAAGCACAGCTGAATTTCCGGATGATCTTGGGTATAAGTTTTTTGATGCTATTATGATTCTCATTGGCAGAGGGTGCGAACTTGATCATACAAATAATGAAGGTAAAATTACTATTAACTGTTGTACAATAAAAGTTTGTAACTTTGCGAAATTGTATCATGATTAATTGTTTTTAAATTGATATTTTTTATATGTTTTTTATTCAAAATATGTATGTATGTATGTGTGTGCATGTATGAATTATTATTAAATTTTTCAGGTAAAACAGCTCTACATTTGGCTACATCTTTAAAACGCAATGAAATGATTGGAGTACTTACATGTCTTGGAGCTGATGTAAACATTAAGGATGATAATGGAAAAACGCCTATTGATTACATCCCTAATGACTCAATAGATTTAAAATTATTATTTTTTCAATATTGTTGTGAAATATATTGATGGAATTCCCAAAGCGGTACCAGAATCTAGTCTTAAGAAGAGTAAACCTCAAAGTAACCCGAGTAAGAATAACAAGCCTAAA
>JAPYZE010005837.1:0-17283 GCA_030522805.1 Leptomastidea abnormis | reverse complement strand
GAGAGAGAGAGAGAGAGAGAGAGAGAGAGAGAGAGAGAGAGAGAGAGAGAGAGAGAGAGTTAGTATGTGTATGTGTTTTATTTTTTATCTTTTTTTATCTCATATATTTATATATAGGAGATCGTTAAAACGACGGAAATGGAACTTTTGACTCTTTCTTTTTTTTTTGTATTTCCTTTTTTTTTTTTTGTTTTGAAATTTTCACTTGATATATAGAAAAGTGAAAAGCGACAGGTTGTCAAGTATGTGATCGTATTAACGCGCAACGACGACTACGACTACTCTAGGATGGAGAGAGAATGGAGAGAAAGGTTCGTCTGAAAACGTGGTATTTAATCCGTCTGGATGCAGATACATATCGATAGGATACATAAAACTTTACAAAAATCAAATCATACATATACATGTATACAAGCTTGTCAATAAATAAACTCAGCATACGTACAATTTGTCTAATTTACAATTTTTTTGTTTTTTATAGCAAGCGCATCAAAATACAACTTCCTACAAGTTATATGCACAGCAATTCAAACCTATATATAACATTGTACATCTCTCACGCCCGTTTTCTCACACGAGACTTTCAATCTCGGTGAAAAGCAAATACATATACACGCTGTTGTCGTCTCTCACATACATATACCTACAGCTATTTTCAACGGCAGCAACAGCAGCAGGAGCAGCAGACACCTTCCGGAAAAATCTACTGGTGTGATTTTGCAACAACGACGAGTGTGTGTGCCTTCGTGTCTCTGAAGTAAATTACTATATACTTTCCCTACTGCTGCTGCTGCGTCTGATTATACTCGTATAATTGTAATAAGCACACGCGACAAAATTCTTTTTTTATTTATTTTTAACTTGTTTTAAAAGGGGATGCGGATTTTTGTTTTAATTTGTTAGATTAAGTCGTGTATGTGTATGTGTATGTGTGTGTATGTGGTTGTTATAGTCGCTTCCGTATTATGTCCATTATAGAACTGTATTTTATAGGTATGTATTAAATTTTCAAGAAGATAATTCATTAGCGTTATTTATCATTATTAATTTCGTAGTAAAAAAAAAACTCTCGACTGCGGATAATTAAAAGTACCTACAACGAAATAAAAAATAGTAGTTAATATTTCAGATGAAAATATATTAACGGAATGCGGAAAAATAGAAAAAAAAAAATTTTTTAAGGAAGGAAGAAGGACGTGAATATTACACGTGTTGTGCAAAGAGACTAAGAGACTCGTTCAACTGTGAATGAATCATTGGTCGAATTGTATTCTTACGTTGAATGAGACGCGCCGAATGCGGAATATTAATTAGTAGGATTTATGGCTTTGGTTAAAAAATAAAAAAGGAAAAGAAAAAGTTTATTAGCTTTTATTATTATTATTATTTTTTTTTTTCATCTTCTAGTGACGGTATATATTTTATGTCTTTATGTTATGAGCTACAGCGAAATTTATGCTATATCTTTATTAAAAGCGTTTGTTAATTTATGTAAGTTTTCATTTTTCTTTACAAAATTTTATTTGACAAGAGATATATATAGAGAAATAAAATATCTTTTTTACAAAATTTTATAATATATTAATATATTGTCATGTTTATTAAAGAATATATATATTTTAACTATTTATCTCATCGTATTTAATTAACATTTTCAAAGTATAGATGTCTATCTTTATCTTAAAAAAAAAAAAAAAAAAAAAAAAAACGTAGTAGGAATCTAAAAATTAAATCAAAAAATACAGCTCCCGGCAATTCTCTTAATTAAGTGATAAAGACACACAGTCTTTCATTTACGTCGAAATAAAAAAAAAAAAAGAAATAAAATTAAAATAAAAAAAAAAACCAACACTAGAAGCGCATCAAGGTCGAGTAACCGAAAAATAATCATATGAGCAAAGTAGGCAAACGTTCTTCAAGATAATCGTTGAAAGGTCCAATTATACAATTAAACATAGAGATACACTAGAGACATATAGATATAAGCTTGAATTTCAACGTATCTTGAGTTTTTCTTGCACAAGGGGTCAACAACAGTTATAGGCTTAGTTGAAAATCTTAGAAAGATCGAGGTTAATTCGTATCTATGCTAAGCAAACCTTTCTTCCCTATGATTTACGCTTTATTTTGAATTGACATGCTGGATTTTCATACAGCATCTTGACCGATTTTCCAGGAGCAAGCACAGATTGGAGAACAAATTAAAGAAAGGATAAGAGAGAGAGAGAGAGAGAGAGAGAGAGATTGAGTACAAGTTATGATGAAAGCAGTAAGTGTTGTACCTTTAAATTCAGGGTCAAACTTCAGATTTCATCTTTATTTTAACGCAACAAATGAAGTATAAGACAGAGTTGAGATATAATAAATTTTATTTTCAAGGCTGCTGGTGATTACGTGGGAAATGCATTTCCACTAGCATATACTACTACTACTACTACAGGTATATACCTTCTACTTATGTACCGCAATATGCTCAAGAGTACAAATGAACACGATCGGATGAAACTGTAAACGCAATCAAACGAAGCACAGAAGTGAAACTACAATTCATTTACTCTCTTCTGTATATAGCTACCTATATAGATGTATATGATCTTATATACTGTATAGCTTGTATTCCACAATGTACAGCTATTATTATAACTGGACCAATTAAGACGTATACCTGTACAACTTGGAGAACGTTCACCAAAAAAAGCTCATCTCATCTCATCATCACAACGAGACTATAGATTAAATCGTAAACTCCGTTATCATATATGCTGTCTACTTGATGGTCAGATAAAAGATTCTAGTTTTTTTTACCTTAAAGGTGTTATCGTTGCGCGACCATCTCGATCCGCCCATTGTTCTTGGCGTAACGTGTGTGTGTGTATGGTTCCGGTGTTAAGTGTATATTTTTTTTTCTTACTATCTGGTCTCTGGTCTGGTCACGCTATTGTTGTGTCCAAAGTTTTTTTTTTTTTTTTTAAGGTTGATGTACTTGTTTTTTGTAATTGCAAAGGTCGGGTGTACATTTTGGAAAGAAGAAAAAAAATGAGAATTAGTGTTTCTACGGAAGTTATGTTTTTATTTTTCAGTTATGTTGAGTTTAGCTTGTGTTGAGGTATGATAATTACAGGTGTAATTTTGACGCGATTTTAAAAACAGTGATTTTTTGTTTTGTTTTAAGGCTGACAGGTATTTTTATTTAAAATGAGCTTGTCTTATTAAATTATGAAATGTGTATAAGGCTGTATACATTTTTTATAAATTTTTTTTTTCTTTTTAATTTTTAAGTGTGAAGAGAAATTGGGTAAAATATTTTTGAGAATTATGGGATGTCATACGAATGTATATACATTTATATACTCGATTTTAAAACACGTGTACAAAATTGTTTTTGAATATACATATGGGGGACGAATGAACAGCGACAAATGCTGGTGTATATATACACACCAATCTACTGAACTACTTATATTATCTCAAAAACTTCGACTGATTTCTCTTTGACTTGTATTTTAAACGGTTTAACTTGGTGTACATATAAAAAAAAAATTTTTTTTCGATTTTCTATTTCTTAAAAAAAAAAAATATCTAAAACTTGTTTTAAAATATCTAATCTGCATAAAATAATTATATCGTTAAATATAATAATTTAAGTATTCGTAATTGTTAATAGAAATAATAAAAATATAAATAACGAAATATATCGTATCAATCTACTTGTTTTTACATTTACAATATTACCAATTCTCAATTTCACACCCTTATTACATTCTTATAAAAACAACAAATTATCATCTCATAAAAAAAATAATAATAAACAAATAAATAAATTTAAAAAAAAATTAGCCTACGCACAATCTTCAAAATTGTATCATCAGATTAAGTGTCAGTAAACATAGAGTTTAACTAAATATCATCTCATTTTGCACTTGAATTTCGTCTATATACTATGTTCTCCAGTTGCTTAAAAAAAAAAAAGGTGGAGGAGGAATTGGTGTATAGGTATAGAGGATCAACTTGTATGTATATAAATTCAAGCAAAGGTGATGGTGGTGGTGGGAGTGGGTTCTGTTATAGTAGGCCACGAGACAGTAGTGCCTTTAACGCTGCTGCTACAGTAGTAGTCGGTCGGTCGATCGGTCGTTATACACACTTATACATACACACATACATTCACTTATACTCAGCTCAGGTGTGTTTTTATGTATGTGTATATACGTGTGTGTAAGTAAGGAGCAACGGCGACGGCGCTTGAAAAGCGAGCGTCTACTCTCTCTTTGGGCTTGCTGTGTGTATGTATGTATGTACAACAGCCAAGCAAGCGAGCAAGCAAAGAGAGAAGAAGGCTTGCTTCGAGGGATATAGTCTGCGACTTACCGGCTGACGAACAGTCGCCGTTCGGCACTCCAACGCGCCCGTGTCTCTGTGGATGTCTTCGTACTATCCTTTTTTTTTTGTTTTTTTGTTTGAAACCGTGAATGTAAAAGTCCACGAGGTTATAGTTAAATTAACTGTATATTTTTTATAAGCTGTTAAGCTTTTGAATATTGTTGGTAAATTTGGTGATAAAGAAATTAAGGACTGTTGGTACCGGTGAACAGATATAAAACGATTAATTGATATTGTGTGTCGCAAAATCGCGATAGATATATAATGGCGTTTTGCTGTTTGAGACTTTATGAATACCGGTATTAATTATTTGGTGCGATCAAATTAATTTTGTTTCGTTTTTTATTTTTTTTTTTTTTTTTATGGGAAAGTTGGGGAATAAGAAATCCTGGCTTATGTGAACGCTAGGATGATAAGTATATATAAGCACCAAGATATGGGGCTTTAAGTGATTTGGATGCGTGTGCATGAGCAGATGCATGAGATGATCGGCAAAGTCGTACTGGGCCTCTGGATAGTACATCTATTGAGTTTCACTGGTGAGCTGAAAAAATTTTTTTTCTGGTTCTTTCTCTCTTTTTTTTTACATATTTAATATGTATGAATTATTTATTCTGGTTTTTTTTTTGTTTCTCGACCGGTTCTTTTTTTATTTTTTTTTTTTTTTTATTAGTAGATAGAAGCTTGTTGTTGTATTAGTGATTAGTGAGAATAACCTTTTGCTTTGAACGAATACCTGTTAATTGGTGTTAAGAATATTGTGAAATATGTATATCTGGCAAGACGTTAAAAAAAATGTATACTAATGTTAAATTATTGTAAATGTGTGTACTGCGTTTTGATGTATAGGTATTGTATATGAATATAAATCGTATATGGGTATACATCAATTTTTATCCAATAAGTAAATGTCAAATTCAAAATACATACATATATATTTTTAATTAACATAAACGTCGGATTTATAAAACCTGACAATAATTTTATTTTAACGTCTAAGATATAATTAAAGAACAAACAGTCTGTCAAGTGTCACTTTAAAAAAAAGAAAAAAAAACTTTTTCTTGAGCCTTTGAAAACATCTTTTTGAAAGAGTACGTTACTTAATCTATTCTAATCCTTAATTTTCAATATGACATATACGTCTTCTATTCTCTAATCCTGACATCAGTTTCAAAAATAAAATACTTAAGTTTTTTTTTGGTCTAACGTAACGCGCATATAATAGCATAAATAATAAGCGCAAAAAATGAGGGGGGGGGGGACCGTTAAGGCGTTAAATTTTTGCCTTCATAAATTAAGCCGCGTATATTATACTCGCGGATAATATTTTCAACGTACTCAGTGCTTTTCTTCTTCTTCTTCTTATTCTTTTTCTCTCTGGTAAATATGGTACTTTCACAATAACGAGCGTTAATGTCAGGTGCGCGAGTTAAGCTTTTTGTATGTAGATAAAAGCTAGAACTTGGTGAATGTACAGGCGTATACATAATGCGTCAGACGAGTATATTGACATTGCATTTTGTTTAGAACCGGTGAACATTTTTTTTTTTTTTTTTTTTTTTTTTTTTTTTTTTTTTTTTTTTTTTTTTTTTTTTTTTTTTTTTTTTTTTTTTTTTTTTTGTACATTAGTTTATAATATTCACTTAACGCTCGTATGATTTTTTGTTTTGTTGTTGTAGACTATTTAGCTTCTTTAGAATAGATAATTTCAAACTTGGTATTTTATTTTTAGAGGCTTTTTAAGTATGTTCATTAGATGATGAAATAATATTTTTTTTTTAATAGATGATCGTTATTAAAAAATAAAAAAACACGCGATACAAATTTTCGGTAATTAAACAAGTTGTTATTCGTATATAAGATAAAAAATTAAAAAAAAACTGTAATATTATATTATCAGTAGGAAAGTAAGAAACACGCGATGCACTTGACCGCTAAAATGCAATTTAACATGCACCTAATACATCACAATTTTCTTCCAGGAAAAAAAAGCTTGCACCAAAAATTCCTTTATCCTCAAATTATAATAGATAATAAAATGAGAAAAAAAAATATATAAAATAAAATATAGCGTTATAACTCACGGTTTAACTTAATACGTGTTAGAGGCAAGTTTATCAGTGATAATTATTGAATATACGTCAGTTTAAAATGACAATGGAAATACACAGTAGCGATAGATAAAAAAAAAAAAAAATAACAAACCTGTAATCGGTAACTTTGCATTTCCGCTTTAAAATGTTTTTATACCGGTATACGCTGTTGTAATCAATAAAAAAAAAAAAAAAATTAAAAATACTTCGTATAATATTATATATATAACATCCTGAGTCTATTTTACCTTTCTGATTGTATATTTATATAATGAGTTAAGCACTAATCGATGTTACGATGCTATGTAATTTCATAATGAAAATTACGACGATTATATTATGTAGAAGGCGAGTGTTAATAATTTATATACATTAATCCTCATCAATTTGAAAATTTTTTCTTTTTCAAATTAATAACCAAGTAAATTCTATTTTTTTTTCTTTTTGAGACATTAGAAATTGCATCTTTGAGAAAAATAAATATTGCCGATGTTGCAGTAATAACAGTTTCTCTCCTTACACATAATATTGGCATCTCTGAATAGGCAAAAGCTTACATTTTCATATTTACACGGTCTGAATAATCTCACGTATGTATGTATGTATTGCTTATATAGGTATCGTTTCATCATCATCATCATAACTCTTGCTTATTCAAAAAGCCAACATATCCTGACTTAGCTGTAATTCGAAAATTTTTTATTTTTTTATTTTTTTTAGAATTTATTTATCAGTACAACATCTACAAGTTCACATATGCAGTTATACCTTTTTTTTTCTTTTTTACATTTTAAAATTAAAAAAAAAAAAAAATATAAACGCGTGTTGCTAAGGAAGATAACTCTGCGATGCAATTTGATAACAAAAGCTGTACATTCGGTATATAATCACTCACAATATACAATCACATTTGTACAAAAACAGAAGTACAAAAAAAAAAGCAGGACCGGACTGACATTTTTCGTCACCTGCGCACCCAAGCATTCCTGCCCTCCTTCCTATATATATCTATATATACTCACCTGAGCTCACTTACTCAGATATATACATATATATATCACGCAGTGAAAGCTACCGCATACATATATATACATACACACAACATTGACTCACGCGTTATTATTATGATCCACGCGTAACGCACATACATACATACATACTCCACCCAAGTTTATTTCGCTCGACATTTGGACCCTGAATTTTCTCGTCGTTGCAAATGATGAAGAAGCTAAATAGTCGATGTGAGAGTAATAAAAAAAAAAAAGAATTTACTTACGTACGTACGTACGTATATATGCGAGATATAGGCGAGTCTACTAGTTACATACTTATATAGAGAGTTAAAGAGATTTATAGTAAAGGCTTGGTTCTTACTAGTGCGTATATGCTAATTCAATCTGTGCTTTGAGTAATGCACTTACTTATATAGATTTTATATCTTGATGAGGAGAGAAAGAAGCTATATTATAATCACTTGGCTTTCTATATACTTGCGGTGTATAAATCGAGTGCTTATAATTTTTTTTTTTTTTTTATTAAGAATCGATGATGCGGATCTTAATAGGTATAATTATTTTAATTATTATGTTTATAAATATGTCGGTATTATTATGAAGGAATGGGAAAAAATGAAAAAAATTTTGCGAAATTGTGTCCTTTGATTTTTCACACATATAAAAATTTTTCTTTTTAATGAGAAAATTAATAAATGTGGATATAGTAATTCAATTGTGTAAAAGAAAAGAAAAAACTAATAACGAATCATGAAACATTATAATTATCGGTAATAATCATCGCTTTAATCTACGCTTATAGTATATTTCAAAATCATTTATTACATACAATATTAATGCAAATAAATCGAATGCAATGTCTGTGTATGCATATATACGTGTTTCTCATTTAACCTAAATAAAATGATATTTATATTTATCAGCTCGTAATATAAAACGATATGTAAGCGTCAAAATCGATTTGGTACATTAATTAAAAAAAAATAATAATAAATAAATAAAAAAAAAGCACAGTAGGTAGCAGTTATGTCAAGTTGATCAAGTGTGATTTGGTATAACCGAGATACACTTCCGAGAGAGTTAAATATTGGAATTGAACAGGGAGGTCCCGGATATAATATGTACACGCGTAACAACATAAAGTGGCAGGTGTTGTATACGTATATATACGTAAATCGGGAAGTCAAAATCTGTATAGCAAAGATTTCTCTTAGCGGATCTCCTTTAACTTGCGTCATTAAATTGATGCCGCGCGCGAGCGAGAGAAAGAGAGTTTCCCATACACATTCACATACTCGTTATACATATAATATATCATGACTCTTTACGCGTCGCTTCCGTATTTATTTAGTCTTTCTATAAAGCTATATTTATTATAATTATATATTGAACGTGTGATTTTATGATTATAAATCTTGTGAGTAAAATAATTTTGAAAAAAAAGTTTTTGGATAACGTTCGTGCGTTATCGTTATTAAGAAGTTTAGAGATAGAATTTAATTTTAGTTTGGTATATTTATAAAATTGAATGGATTATCAATTAAGATAATAATTTTTATCGATACAAGACTTTTTTTTATTATTGAGATACCAAATGTATTGTAAAATAAAAGTGATTGTCATTTTAAAATTTGTTGTTTTTTTGCTATTGTTTAATAGTAGTTTTTAATATATATAAAGTCTGTCGATAAAGTCTGTAATAATTAGTTTTGTTTTTCAAAATTTAATAACAAAATTGGAGTTTAAACAATTACAAAGTAGAGAAAAATATTTTGCCTGAAAAATAACCTTGGGTTCTGTACGAAATTTAGGAGTTTCCTTAAAATTTGACAAGATAACCGGTTTGTCCTGTTGTTTTTTGAAAAAAAAAAAAAATAGATATTCTAAGCACTCTATTTCTGTCGATAGGTAAAACCCATTAATAATTACAATAATAAGACACCTAATGTTCTCCAAATGAATCATTACCAACAAAACATTAAAAATAAAAAATTTTAATTTTTTTTTCATAAAAAAAAATGTAAAATCCTTGAGCTTGTCGACCTCGAAATATCGTCATAGGTCACGAGCAGAGCAAGTCTCGTCTTCAACAAGCGTGAAAAAAAAAAGAAACTAAAAAAAGAACAACTCGCTGACAGGTTAATAGAAAAGTAAGGTATACAAAAAAAAAGTAACTCATCTTGAAATCGCATTCGATCTTAACGAGTCTCTAAGACTATAGGCAATAATAATAATCTGAGGTAACCAAGCCGTTGCAACGAACAAAAGCTCTCATTCCATTATAATTTTGTATACAACTCTATTCCTCTTACTTTATTTTTTATTTTTTTCACGTCATCTTGTTTCTGCGAAAATGTAAATCGGGTCGCAAGGCTCGATCGGAAAATCGGTTTTACTCGAGTGCAACGAACCTCCGTATTATACAGGTGAAATTGCGCCAGGTTGTTGTTTTTTTTTTAATAGCTAAAAACGGCACTGAACCGTGAAGTGACATTTGGCTTTAGACTTAACTATAAAGTGTTGTATTGAGAAAAGGAGTAAGAGGAGAGGGAAGGAGGTTGTTTGATGGTGAACGAATTAGAAAAGTAGGAAATTGGGCTATATTGGTGCAGTTGTTTAATATCGGGTGACAAGAGGGGGTGGATATTTATTATTAGAAAGTTTTATACATCTGGATTAAGAGATGAATAGTCTAGTTTATAATCTGAGACGATATTGGTAAGCTAATTCAAAGAACAGGGTCAAGTGTACTTCTGATTTAAATTAGGATGTTAATATTTTGGAATTTGGTAGGATTTAATTATTTAATTATGGGTGTTCTTGTTGGTTGTTTGGAATATTGTAATTTGAAAAAAAAAAAAATTATTTTTCGTATTATTTTAGTCACGGTGTGTAATAAACCTAAGCCTTTGATTTCATAACTACCGGATGCTTGAAATTTTATTTATTTTTTTTTTTTTGTCTTCCGAACAAAAATAATAACTGCGGAGATATTTAACTATTGTGACTTGCAAAATTAGTTTTTGACAATGTTTAACTTATGTTATTTGATTTTTTTTTTCTAATTTATGTGAAAATTCATGGTCACCTTATCGTTATTTTTCATTTCTGATTGCCATAAACGAAGACCTATTTTCGTTAATTTTCAAACGCAGACAAATTAACCTTTTTTTTTTCTTTTCTAAATTGCATTTTAATTGTACTCATTTGTTAGTGTCATTTTTATTACCACTTTTTAAGCTAAAGTCTCCTCATTTTTTCATTTCACTTTTACTCTCACTAATTATATTTAGAAAAAAAAAATGTCAAATAAAAAAATTAAAATTAAAATTAAAAAATATAAAAAGAATGTCATTCTCGCCGAAAGTAGAACCTGCTTTCTCAAAACAAACAGAAAGTTCTTTTCGTTTCTCTCTATATACCCATGGCAAATATTCTCCCAAAAGAGATACCTATACTCACAAGAAGAACAAAAAAAAAAAAAAAGAACAAAAAAAAAAGAATATATTCCAAAAGAGGAGCAAACAGCAAACAATGATTTTTCCCCCGCTTCTTTCAGAAACTTTCGCGCCGAATTATCAGGTCGTGATTTCACAGGAGTCTCTTCTACTCTTCCCCCTCCCCCTTTCCCTTCTTCCCTGCTATTATATTGCCCAATCTTCCCATTGTATACCGTAGTAGCATCAAAAAGTCCAATGTATATAGATATATAATGTAAGCTCAATACCAATCGTGAAACAACTTCCTCTTCCCCAATCTGTCTGTATTCTGCTTTCAACATCCTGTGTGTGCACATGAACCTTATAGTATGTACTTCCCGTATATATGTATAAAAAGTTGTGTATAGTACTGCATCAGACAACCCTGTTTTGTGCATATATATACATATACTGCCGTAATTTTTGTATCGTTATATTATATGAAGCATCGTGAAATTTCGTGATTGCTATATAGTAGAGGTAACAATACCGGATTTTAAATCGTGTATATTGTGGCGCTGAATCAACAAAAGGGGAAAATAATAATAAAAAAAGTTTCACTTTTGAAGTCTTAACTAGTTTATGAATATTAAAAAATTTTTTTTTTTTATAAAAAATAAAAAAATTAAATAACAAAATTTTAATACGATCATCTTTTCAACTAATGCTATTAAAGATTTAGGGCGCAATTTATATCACATTTTTTCAATTTTTAGTTATGTCTTATTCCTTATAACGAAAATCTCACTTTCTTATCATTTGTTTTCTTTCGATATTAGAACCTTTTTTGACGCTTTCATATTGAGCGTATTTTAGCATGTAAAAGTTTCTGTAATACCTCAGTCGACTTATACCAGAAATCGAACCCACGATCTTTGGATTTCAAAATTGGTACTTTGTCAACCAAGTCATTTCAGACCGTATATGAAGAAAACTTCTTCTTATTCTTCTTCTGAAAATTTTAGTTGATACCAGCGAGCTGTACAGTCGCTAATTAGAACTTTATAAAATCCTTTTTTCTTCAAACTATAAAAATTATTAAAACTCGCACCTTTTTAAATTTTTCTTGTTTACTTTAAATAAAAAGAACCTGTAAGACAGAATCTCATCGTCAAATCCAATAAACCCTCACATCTTCAACATAAAAGAGAAGGAAAGTGCTGCAATTATTACTTAAACCATATTCGTATCTCACTTTTAAAATCACCCCGCGATAAATCCTTTTCTATCCTCATTAATCAATCCTTCACGACACTTCAAATAATCGTCCAAATCCAGCCAATTCCAAGCAATTAAATCACCTGCAACCTTCCGCAAAATAACGATAGGTGGGTGAGTATAGTAACATCCAAGAACCAACGAAACTCTCTATGGTGCGCTTTGTATATAATATGTGTACGGAAGTGGGTCGAGAAACGGCGTGTGCGGCTCGCGCTCTTCTCTTTCTCTATATACACCAAGCAAAGCACACACACTCTACTCTATAGGTACTCTACACCATATAGTATATACACAAGCGAGTAAAATAAAGATTCCAGCCCGTGGGAAGTTATAAACCTTATACACGAGGGAAGGAAAAGAGAGTATAAGGGGGATTCCCCTTTACCGATCTTTTACCGCGTATATTATACGCCCCTCTATCTGTGTGTGTACTTAAAACGACGCCACGATAACCCAGATGCATTACATTGCTCGCCTTTTTATGTGATGTGTTTGACTATACTGTAATGGGTATAGCAAGAGGGCTTACATACCACCTTATACAATGTCTGTATCTGTTTGTGTGTATATTCTCAATTGTCTTCCGCAGTTGAATTCAAACCATGGCTGCTCGCATAATTTACCATTCTGATTATATACATACAACTTTGCTATAATAGAGAGAGAGAGAGAGAGAGAGAGAGAGCGCTATATACGTATTCTTTCTTATTCGATTGTGCTACGATTTTTTTTACTCTTTGATGATATCGTAATATTATCTTAGAGTTTTGCTTTTATGAATGTGTTGCGTTTGATAAAGAAAGCACGTATCAGGAAATTCAGTGTTTGAAAAAAATCATCCGGTAAGATCGTAGCGAATTTTGAGACAGCTGGCTTATAGGTATATATAGCGAAATCTGCTGCCGAGTGAAGAGATCTTCGTATGTATGTACATATATACACAATATATGAGAAGATGATCACGGGATGTATATAAATGTGAGCTTGGGAGAAAGTTAGTGTATATATACCTAGTGTATTTAGAAATTCCAAGAGATATAGGTATACTTGTGAGTTCTTTGATGTCGGAGGTCGGAAGTTTATGTATATGTGTGACCGATTGATCTGCAGATCAACTCTATGAGGTCAAGGAGCTTTAAGTGGAACGAGATTTGTGATGTTTTGGATTTAAGGATAATTGTTAATGTTGGTTTTAAATGATTTTTGGTTGATAGATCGGTAGATAGAAAATAAAAAGACTTTGAGAACTTAAGTGTTAATTACCGATCAAGTGAATAAATCTTTTGCATATTACTTATTTTTTTAAATAAATTACATTTAATGGATACAAGAGATTATAATAAAATAGTTAAACACAAGATTGTAAACATTGGCTGATTAAAGATCCCTCGTATAATCACACCTCTATATACGTAATGTCTCATTTTCGATCGGTCAATAAAGATCGATTTACCGATATCAAATAGTGCGAGACGATTATATATATAGATACCGAGTAAAAAGAGAAGTATATAGATGGGGAAGAAGAGAAAGAGCAGGTGTTTGATAACGGATCGTAAGCTACGGAACAATGTAATTCGATCGTAAAAAAAAATATCCCGTTGCAGAGTAGAGTTGCCCGTTGGTTATTTTTAACAGAGAATTGAAGAAAGAGAAGCTTGATAATCGACCTGGTATAAATGGGATTGAGTTTATGGTTGTATATAGATGGAATTGGTTCGTTTTCGTATTTAGAGTGATCTGTTTTCTGTTTTGCAGTTGCTGATATTGGTAATGACTTTCTTTAGCGTACCGATTATTATCTACAAATTTTATTTTTCTTTTATTTTTTTTTTTAATTGTGATTGGATAATTTAGGAGGTATTTAGATTTTGTGTGAATTTACTTTTTTTGGTTCTGTTCTTTATTATATAGTTAGAAAAAGAACGAAGTGTAATTTAAAAAATAAAAATAAAAAATGTCGAAAGGGAAAAATTTTTAAGTAAAATTCACAAGTCAAGTCACGCAACAAGTGTAAAATTAATCGACCAACATTATACACACACATACATACAGAGAGTAAAAACTAGGAAATGCCACAAAGAGAGAGAGAGAGAGAGAAAGAGAGAAAAAAATTAGATTTTGCGAAATAACGAAAAGTAATTTAAATAACTGTCTCTATTCTAAGACCCCTACTAATACTATAGGTATATATAAAAGTTGTAACATTAAAAAACCAGTGGTGACCGGGTAAACATATACTTAAGGGTGAAAAAAAAAAAAAAAAAAAAAAAAACATTTCAGAAAAGTACCTATAAAAAAAAAATTGTCAAATACCTATATGTGTGTATGTGTTTGTATACGAAAGGAAAAAACCCAGGACCCGTGCAAATCCGGTCGAAATGTGTTCGATCGACCGCTTGACAATTAGAAACTCTACTAAAGCAACATATACACACGCATAGACACAAACACATACACTGAACTGTTGGAAAACTTTCGCTGCACATACACGAGAGAGACTAGTATATATAAGTATAAGTAAGAGATCTATCGACATTGCACAGGTGAACACACTCGTTAATAGTAATATATATGTATCTATATATATCAAGCTAACTTCCACGTACTGTTGTTTCACCAAAAAATTAGATTTATCGGATATTTAATTGTCAGAGATACGAAAATATATACCTCTATATATCACGCAGAGTAAAAATTCAAGCTCTTTTTTTATGTAAATGCAGATCGGTAAATTCTTCAAGTGCAAGTCCATTACGATTGCGTAAAAGTGCATCGAGTAATACATAGTCTACGGGAGTATAAATAACTTGGGTCTCGGTGAATCTTTAAAATCTTACCAGACAGGAAAAAAAAGAGAGACAAGCTTGTAATATATACATGCAACTTTGCGGTACATCTGCTTGTGTCTGCAATAGAAAATAAACATAATTCATGAAAGGGAGGGGGGAAGGGGGGGGAATTCAAGCGACAAGCAAGATTTTTTTTTAAGATACAAGCATAGTCGTCGTAGACTTGCACAATCTTTATATTTCCAAGTGCGTATAATATATATAGCTCTGTTATACTATAAAGTACACACAGAAGCTCCTCTCTGTTTCTGGAAAAAAAAGTCAGTATGTACGAAAACACGAAAGTTTTTTGCGAAATCTCGATTATTTATTTTTATTTATATTTTTACTCTCTTTTTAAGGTACCCTTTTTCTTTTTTTTTTTTTTTTTTACATAATCCACGCGTGAGTTCTTACTGTGCACTCAACTTTTGGCTTATATATACTTATAATGGAGCTTGTGAAAATTACTTTATCGCAAAAGTTTGCTCGTGTTATTTAATCCCTGGCCTTTTTCGACAATCTCTCTCTCTTTTTTCTCTTATACGTGTATGCAGGTATTCAACTACCAACAGTAGTGTTTATACGATTAAGAGAACTCGTTAAACTTATGATCAATGGACGCATACGAGTCGCTGCATATATAAATATGTATATATAACGCAAAAAAGTAGTATTTCGCCAACTAAACCTGTATTCTACCTCTACTCGAGAAAAACTCTTGCACTTTGTTTACGCCTGGTAGGGGTATAGAGATATTTTGCAAGAGCTGTAAATATAAAGTGTTGGAAAAAGCAACAATGTTTGCTTGAATTCAAGAGTTTCTTGAACGCGTCGTATAGGTATATATAAAAGTCTGCAATAAAGGGAAATTATGAAAAGAAAAAATAAAAAAAAAAAAAAAAAAAAAAAAAAAAAAAAAAAAAAAAAAAAAAAAAAAAAAAAAAAAAAAAAAAAAAAAAAAAAAAAAAAAAAAAAGCTGTTAGTTTTATCGGATATAACAGTCACTATGTTTACCAACATTTGGCGCGAATACATGAAAACATATTGTCGTTGTTATAAAGTTTAACATATAACAAGCAAGAGAGAGAGAGAGAGATAATGGTCCAGGTCACGTAACGATATACGAGGTATATGAATTTATTGTTTTGAAATTTTTTTTTTTTAACACGAGAGTAATGAATCAGACTTGTAAGAGAGACAACGATTGCGATTGTACATGTTAATTTTAAAATTGTTTTAAAACATTGGTGTATCAAAAAAAAGCAATGTTATTGAATAACTTTAAAATTTTTTTTTTAATCGCAAATTAAAATTAATCTCAGAATTAATCTTAATTAAAAAAAAAAATATGTACCACTCATTAATACAGTAATCAAGATAACACAGAGGCCCAAAACTTCTTTATAAAAAAAAGAAGTAGTAGTCTAACTGTAAACCACATCTACATTGTCATCTAACATCACATCATCTAAGCTCCCATCAAAATTCCTTATTCTCCAACATAAGTAAAGAGGACCTCAATTTAACGTAGAACAATGAAAAAAGCTTTAATCTCTCTTTATAACACACTATATACATTAACTCGTCTTTCGTTCAGCACGTCATTTTCTTTATAGCTATATAGGTACACACAGAAAACGAGAAAAGCAAGTGTAGTATACAGTACACACACACACATAGCATATAAGTTCACTCACCTTTACCGCGCGGAAACTGTGCCATATACCTATCCACACACCAAGCTTAAAGCTAGATATATAAGCACCATAAGATTTTAGTTCTGGGGATAGGTCGAGTATATAGATTCTTTTCTCTATATAAGTATACGTAGGTATATATACTGTAAACCAAACTCTCTTTTTCTATCTCTTTTCCTCTCTCTTATACTTTGATGTAAGAGCGGAAAACTGGTGTAATTAGAGACGAAAGGATAGTAGTATAGATGAGAGAAGTGCGCTGTTGTTGAGTGTATGGACCCAGGGTGCACTTAATCTTTCACCGTATAGGAAACGCATGTGTACATACATACATACATACTCTAAGATTCGAGGTCACAGAACATGGATAGGATATAGGTTGTATCTTGTATGAGATTATATTTGGATTCATTTTAGTCTCTCCTGTGAGAGTCAAAGTTAGATTAGTGGGTTTAGGATAGATCCATATGGTCTATTATCAAAATTATGGCAACCTTTTGGTCATAATTTGGCCCCACTGTAAAAGTTATTATTTTGAAGGCTCACTAGGTAAAATTGGTTGG
>JAPYZE010005836.1:0-11883 GCA_030522805.1 Leptomastidea abnormis | reverse complement strand
CAAAATGCAAATTTTCTGATTTTAATTCTCCTTTATAATCAGTAAATTTTTCTCCCTTGTCGTTCAAAAGAGACAAAGAGCACAAACCTTCAATATTAAATTGCTTACCATCGTAGCGGCGTAAGTATAGACCCAAAAAATCGTTATTACACTCATATTGACCCTGAGGATACAAATCAAGACATAATTTTTCATTCCAATTGCCAAGTTTAAAATAAGGTGATCTTAGATGATTAGTTTTTAATAGGTAATTGCTGTTGGCTATTGTCCAATTGTAATCAAAGTTGCACTGTACAATCTTAGATTTCACGGAATTTGACATTCTAAACACTTTTAAGACATTCATTTTTATTATTTTTTGTTTTCACTATTGATGCGATCTAATAATTTTCTAAAATTACAGTAAATTATTTTTTATGAAAGCACTGAAATTTCACTTTTAGAAGACAGTCGTTATTTCTTCGTTTTTTTTATTTTTATGAAGACTAATACGTTGGTTCAACTGATTAACACTTGATACTTGCAATAGCAGGCAAGAGACTAAATAAAAGTGCAGAGTATTTAACTATACAAACGCTTTGATTTCTAACCAACGCTATTTTAATTCACCGACGCCAACGCCAGGTGAATCAATCTATATAACTTTTAAAATATTATATGAAACACCAAATTACATATTTTTATAAGAAATTATATACCCAAATTAGGCTTGAAATACTTCACATGATTTAAAACGCGAAAATAACTTTATAAAAATATATTGATAATAATAATAAGTTTATAAAAACAATGCTTACATGCGGTTATATTTTAAAAACTTTTTATTAATTGTATGAATAAAAACTTATAATCTTGTTTTTTTAATTTTTATGTAAATTACAAATATTTGAATTTTATTAAATTTAATCAAAAGAATCATTACACTTATCAGTTTATATTAAAATTAATTAAGTTTAGTTGGATTCAACATTTCTATGGCACTCCTCATCGGATCTTCCGGTGCCAATTTTTTAAATTGATCCGACTTCATAACATCACAAATATGCTCTTTTATGAAGTACATGACGCGCTTAATAAAACATTCGTTTTTATGTCGGTCAGCAATTTTCAAAATATCAATGACATTATCAGTCGACATGATTTTAATCAACTCATCTTCACAATATTTGATCAGTCCAGTGACTTGGCAATAATTGGCAACGTCGATTAGTTTATTCGCTACGGATATAATATTTTCTACCTTGCCTGTATATATAAAACGTAGAAACTCTTTTACAGTATCATAATTGTTATAAAGTCCTTCATCATCATCATCATCATTTTCATAATCATATTTAGAGATTCTTATGCCATAATTTTCTGAATCATCATCTATACAATCTTCTTTGCATAAGTTTTTTTTTAACATCATCTTGATTACTGGGCTATACGCTGAAAGCAATATCTTGTGCACTGGTAAAGTATATTCATAGTGTTGGATATCTTCATAGTAATCAGGGTCTTTCTTAATTTTTTCATCGAAAAGAGGAACACATTCAATTTTTTCATCGGGAAAAGATTCACATTCTATTTTGTCATCGGAAAGAGAGTCTCTAAAAAACCAGTCTTTGAAGCCACCTCGATGTTCTGGTCTCATTTGCAAATTATATTTTACTACTGACTTCTCCTCGTCACTCGAAAAATTATCATAACCACTATCTTTAATTAATTCGCATCGGATTCTTAAACAATTGTCAGACAGTAATCCATTTGACTTATCCAAAAGTATATCTTCATTGATAAACTCTGTTGTACCAAAAAGCAAATCATCTGGTTTCACCTTTCCCTTATAACCCGTGAATTTTTCTCCCTTATCGTTGATCAGAGATAAAAAGCACCAACCTTCGATATTAAGTTTAGGACCATCAAAACGTCGTAAGTAAAGTCCCATGAAATCGCTATGCTGACCTAAAGGATACACATCAAAACACAATTTTTCACTTCTACAATCAAGTTTAAAATAAGGTGATCGTTTAAATCCCTGCTTATTGAAAATATCACTATAATTTAATGTCACATTGTTCACAAGACGATTGTCGATCTTTAATTTTGTGAGCCCCCACTTTTTTATTATGCTTGGAACACTCATTTTTATTTTTTATTTATACTATTATTACAAATTAAATCTTTCTTTTGTCTTTAAAACTATGATAAGTATCCTAGATAAAAATACTATTGCTAACAGTAAAAGTAGATAAGAGAACAAAACTAGCTTTCTATATAAAGACTATTTTAGTCGGCGACGCTATGGCACATATCGTCGACAATACAAGCAATGTGAGCTTTGCTTATCTAACCAACGCTATTTTAATTCACCAACGCCAACACCAGATGAATCAATCCATGACTTTCAATATTGTACACCCCAGAAAAATCCTAGGGATCTTAATCTAAATAACAGTCTTGAAAATATACGACCTTGTAAAAGTAGTAGATGGCGCAACGTTCGTATAGTGAAATTTCAATGTACAAAATTTTTATGCAAATTACAAATATTTGTATTTTATTAAATTTAATCGAAAGAATCATTACACTTATCAGTTTATACTAAAATTAATTAACTTTAGTTGGATTTAACATTTTTTTTATTATTACCTTCCGCTACAGCCTACTGCCCGGAATGACCCGGTGTATTGCCTGAGTTGTCTGACTGGACGCCCACCCCACATTGCGTAGACCTGGACGCCCAGCCCGAACTTCTGCACACCTCCCCCGCTCACGTTGTTATGGCAGCAAAAAACCCTACTAAACGATCCCCAAAGCCACAAAGACGAGATTGGGCCGGAGGTCACCCACATCCAGTTACCAACCCCGCACAATGCTGCTTAGCTTTGTTGATCGGCGGAGCTGCGTATTCGCCACCATCCCAACCTGTCGGTAGTTGGATTTAACATTTCAATGGCACTTCTAAGCGGATCTTCCGGTGCCAATTTTTTAAATTGATCCGACTTCATAACATCACAAATATGCTCTTTAATGAAGTACATGACGCGCTTAATAAAACATTCATTATTATAGCGGTTAGCGATTTTTAAAATATCAACGACATTATCAATAGACATGTTCTTAATCAATTCATCCTCACAATATTCGCGCAATCCAGCAATTTTATAATTATTTGCAAAATAAATCAGCTTTTTAGCTACAGACATAATATTATCAACCTTTCCTACATAGATAAAACGTAGTATCTCTTTTATAGTATCAGTATCACTGTCAAATCCTGTATCATCAACGAATCCTACTGTATACTTATTCAAGTAAGAGTATTTATTATCTTCTTTCCATAACTTTCGTTTGGACATCATCTTGATTATTGGGCTATACGCTGATAGCAGTATATTGTGCACTGGGAAAAGTTTTCTATAAGAACCTATTTTTTCATCGGATAGTTTGTTTTTTAAAAACCACTCTTTAAAACCACCTTGATATTCTGGTCTTATTTCCGGACAATATTTAACTTGCTTATATTCATCACTTGAAATGTTATCATAGTCACAATCTTGAATTAATTCGCATCGAATAGTCAAGCTATTGTTCTTCAATAATCCATTGTCCTCATCCATGAGCACATCTTTCTTGATAAAATTCTCAGTACCAATAACTGAATCATCTGGTCTTATTTTTTCCATATACTTAGTAAATTTTTCTCCCTTGTCGTTAAGCAGAGATAAAAAACACCAACCTTCGATATTAAGCTTAGGACCATCAAAACTTCGTAAGTAAAGTCCCATGAAATTACTAGGATGACCTGCAGGATATACATGATAACACAATTTTTCATTTAATTTGCCAAGCTTAAAATAAGGTGATCGTTTAAATCCCTGCTTATTGAAAATATCACTGTAATTTAATGTCATATTGTTGACAAGGCACTTGTCTATCTTCAATTTTGTAAGACCCCACTTTTTTATTATGCTTGGAACACTCATTTTTATTTTTTATTTATTACGAATTAAACCTTTCGTTTGTCTTTAAAACTATGATAAGTATCCTAGATCAAAGCACTGACTTGTCACGATTAGATCTTTATAATCGTTTTACTTTTTATGTTTAATGTTAATATAACGCGTTCACTAGACTGATGATTAGCCGTTCATTCACAATATCAGAAACAAAATTAAATAAACATAAAAACTTTTTTCAAGACTTTTCTTTTTTGGCCAACGCTATTTTATTTAGTTGTTTAAGCACTGATGCCAAAATTATAAGTGAATCTTATGCTGAAGTTCGGGATGAACTAAAGGATTTTAGAAATAAACACGAAAGTAGCTAACAGAAAGAAACTATATTTTTCCATAAAGACTATTTTAAAAGGCGACGCTTGGGCATATATAAGAAAACTTAAGCGTCCACGTATATAGTACGTGCTCTTTGGTACAATCTCCTTTCTAAGCAGTCTAGACGCTATTGACATAGATTTATACTTACCCAATTAAAAATGCACTAAATTTATTGTACGGTATGTCAAAATAAAATAAATAAATGGGGTAATGGAGGTACATATTGAATATCATGTGTATAAAAAAAATTTATTATAAAGTATTCTCAGTGTAAAAAGCCTTGTTAGTCTTAAGAAATGTAATTTAAAAAAAAAACATTATTTTTATTATGTATTTAACTTTCAAAGACTCTTGAATGATTTAAATTATGTTAGTTTAAACAATAATAATATATTTTGTATAGAATTTATGAAAAATTATGAGGGAAAGGTTACAAAAATAAACGATACATTCAAATCAAAAATACGATGAAAAAATGCAAATTCACATTACAGCATAATTTTATTTGTATAAAAATTCATAAGATATACATTAATTGTAAAGTTACAAAGTAAAAAATTCGTATTATAAATTTGTTTAATACTTGAGATACATAATTTGAACGCATGTACATTTAAGAAGTTATTTTCATCAATGACATTATTTTTTTTTTTTTGAAAAATTCAATATCCTTTTCAATTAGATACTATGAAAACACTCAGCAATATATTTATACTCCTCATCAGTAGGTTTCTTTGCAGCAATTTTTAACATATCTCGATAATGCATAGTTATAAAACTCATCACGCGTTCACTTGAACACTCAATATTAAGATCCTTAGCTTTTTTTAAAAAGAAAAGTACATTTACGGCTTTATCAACAGGTGAAATTCGGTTATATTGAGGATTATTATTTATTAAAATTGTGATTATTTCATCACATAATTCTTTCAGACCATTTATTTGATATTCCTTGGCCATCATAATTATCTGATTTACAAGAGTGTTACAGATATCAGGTGAGAACGCGACGTTTCTCAAATAAGTTTGATAGGACGGCATTGTATTCTTTAACGTTTGTTGTGCAATTTGATTTTCTTCTAGCTTGCCCGTATAAATGAAACGTAAGACTTGTTTTATTGCGTCTGGACTATAATTTTCAATTTTAATAATTTTTTTCACATTTTCCGTCAAAATTTTTTGAAATACTGGACTACACTTCATCAGCACACTACTATGCGCTGTATAACTATAACAATAATTGGGCACCTCTAATTTTACGTCACTCGTATTTTCATCAAGAAACATGGATTCGAATTCACTTGACGTTGATCCTATTTCCGAAAAACTTTCAATTTCAATATCTTTCTCTTGGTCATTTTTATCAAAAACAAAATTCACGTTATCCTTTAGTCTAAGAAATTCACATTGAATAGTTAAGCAGCAGGTGTTAACTTTGCCATTTTTCAAAAGTATATTTTTCTTGAAAAATGTTTTAGTGCCAAAACGTATAGCTGGTGATTCTACCTCCATTTTATACGCGGTCAACTTTTCATCCTTGTCGTTGAGTATCGTCAATATGCACCAATACTTAAAATCAAGAATAGCGTTGGTATCTACTGCTTGTAAATAGATTTCCGAAAAATCTTTCTCATCGTCAGCATCGTTTGGATGGAATTGAAGGCACCATTGTTTCTTATCGGAACTAATGATAAAATTTGGCGATGAAACAAATTCACCTTGTTTTTTTAACAGATATTCATAATTGGTTATTGTCCAATTGAAAACTAGACATTTTTCAAAATTAACTTTTGTGATATATGACTTTTCTACGTTTGAAGCACTCATTGTTGTGTTGCTGTGATCACTATTTTTAAAAAATTATAATTTTTTATTGTTGGTGTGTTGTTTTGGAATGTTAGGATGCAACTAACTGCCTACACAAGTGCAACTGCTACACTGCGTACTGCGTAGTCATTCATCAGCAACGCTATATAGAAAATACATTTTGGTGCTAGGGGAAATAGTATTCTCTTATTGGTTCTCCACTACATCCCTAAGTATAGTCTGTGCGGTACGGACTCTCTCTCTCTCTCTCTCTTTCTCCCTCTCTTTCTTTCTCGTCTACCTACCAGAACCTAAAACCTATTGGCCCATTCTACGTAAAAGGCACAGACATAGGAATAAGAAAATAACACGCAGTAAGTATATATGGATATTGAGATATGAGGAGAACAGCTGAGTATCCTTATTTTTGAAATATATAGATATAGACTTACAGTACTATTTTCTTATTGCAATACCTATAACTTTCGTGAATAACTTTTGATCCTTGCAGTAAAAAATAAATTTTAATTTAAGTAGTTAGGGCCCGTTTATAGTGGGGAAAGCGTAGGTTCATACTAGTGGATTTTTTCGTTCAAAAAAGGTAAACATAAGTATATTTTGCTTATACGCGATGAGTTTAAGTAGGTTATGCTTTAGTTTGACATTTTTAAAAGAAAAAATCCACTAGTATGAACCTCCGCTTTCCCCACTATAAATAGGCCCTAAGAAAAATTTTAATTCATAGTCAACCAATTAAGTATCAAAGTAATATAAAAAAATTATTTGACTTTTTTTTATTAAAAAATATTAAAAAAAGGTAATTTAATATTTTACTAATAAAAAATACAAAAAAAATGTGGAACGCTTCACGATTTTGCTTGTCATCCTTGCACAGGGGCCATGCTAATCTTCTCTGTATCGTTCCAAATTTTGGTACGCGTACTGCCGAAGCGAGTACAACTAGTGTGCCTTTCTGACGCCGTATATATGAACTGAGAGAGTCTTCGTGCACTTGCGAGAAAGAAAAGACCTGGCGCAGCCACCTAGCGGTCAAATAAGTAAATAATATACGCGCTAAATTCAAAAATGAAAATATTGTTTTTCATTAAAATTTTACTGCATACTTAGAAAATTTGCGGGAATGTTAGGAAAAAAGTAATAAGTGAGTAGATATATACTGGTACAGTTTAAAAATTTTTTTATTAAAATTTGAGATAATATGAACTTGTGACAACAATGAAAAAAAAATGAATTTAATATTTCAAAGTAGTATTGGTATTTTTGATAAGTTTACAAAATAATAATAATACATATAATATTTTACAGTTACATCTTAAACAAACATTAGAATTTAGTTACGTCATGAAAAAAATGTTGGATTATTTTTTCAATATTTATTCGTTAAAATTAAAAATATTTCTATTCTATTAGATTTAATAAAAAAGTTCTTTGTTTGAAGGATTATAGTTGCTTAATTGTTTCAATGGCACTTCTCAACGGATCTTCTGGTTCCAAATTTTTAAATTTATCTGAATTCATGACATCATGAAGATGTGATTTTATAAAGTTAATGACACGTTTTATAAAATATTCATTATTATGGCGGTCAGCAATTTTTAAAATATCAATCACATTATCAATTGACATGATTTTAATCAACTCATCCTCACAGTATTTAATTAGTCCAGTGACCTGATAATAATAGGCAACGTCAAGCAGATCATCGGCTACGGATATAATATTCTCCACCTCGCCTACGTAGATAAAACGCAGCATCTCTTTCAAAATATCATCATAACAAATAGATCCGTCACTATTATAAATGTCCAAGTATTTATTTTCTTCTTTCCATGACTTATAACTATAATTATCATCATCTGGCAATGGGTCACGTTTAAACATCATTTTTAATACTGAACTATGCGCTGACAGCAATAATTTGTGCACTGGCACTAAAATTCTTCCTTTAGGGGATTTACTGTAACATTCCAGTTTTTCATCAGACAAAAAATCACTAAGAAACCAGTCTTTATAGTTTACATGAACTTCTGGTTTTATTTTTGAACGAATTTTGACTGGCTGCACTTCGTCGCTTGAAAAATTATTGTATTCATAATCTGTAATTAATTCGCATCGGATCGTCAAGTTGTTGTTATTTAACAGCCCATTCGACTTATCCATAAGAATATCTCTTTTAATAAATGTTTCACTACCAAAGAGTGAATCATCTGGTCTTATTTTTTCGATATACTTAGTAAATTTTTCTCCCTTGTCGTTGAGCAAAGATAAATAGCACCAGCCTTCGATATTAAGTTTAGGACTATCGTATCGACGTAAATAGAGTCCAACAAAATTATTATTGCAATTATACTGACCTCGGGGATACACATCAAAGAACAATTTTTCATCATCAGAGCCAAGTTTAAAATAAGGCGATCGTAGATGTAAAATCAATTGTAGAATTATGACTGAGACACTTGTTCATCTTGAATTTAGTGAGACCCCACTTTTTAATCGCATTTGAGACACTCATTGTTGATTTATACTGTTACCGCAATCTGATGCCGTTTATTTTTTTCTTTTTCAAAAAAACTATGCTAAATTTATTTTTTATAACGCACTAAATTTTTGTGGTTAGAAGGAAGCTTGAGTTTTCTTCTTTAATTTATGTTGATTAACAGACGAAATTACATTCAAGACTTCTTGCACTGCGTCTTCAGTCAACGCTATTTCACTAAGCCTTATTAACTCCGACGCCAAAAGCGGACCTCAAGTAATGGTCAGGAAAAACTAAAGGATAAATGAGAGAAACATAGGAGCAGCTGAAACACTCTAATGATTTTCTGCAAATCTATTGCTTAATAACGTATTTGTACTTTTACCTGAATCTCAGTCGGAGTTTTCATCATAAATCTTTCAACGCCTAAAATATGCATTTTTTTTTTTTTTTTTTTTTTTTGTAAAATTATTTTAATATTTTCAGACTTACGAGATTTCAAATTCCATTTAAATTATTTTAATTAAAACAATTGAAATAAAAAAACATGTACTTATGATATTAGATTCTTTATTTACTGTTATAAAGTTCATATTTTATTAATTTATTTTTTTTTATCGTAATGAATGGATACAATATAATTTTGTCTTAAAAAAATTAATTAGGATTAAAAACTTGATTGTTTACATAAAAGTTCGTACAATAAATTTCAAAATTATATGATTAATGATGTACATTATATTTTGAAATTGTACTTAAACAAAAATTTTAATTATTTTAAAAAATTATAATGATAATGAATTATTTTTTAAAATATCATTTCGTATAAATCAAAAATATTTTAACTCTATTACATTTAATAAAAAAGATTATCAGTTGGATCAATTAAAATTCATTCATTGCTTTAATAGCATTTCTCAACGGATCTTCAGGAGACAATTTTTTAAATTGATCCATATTGACGATGTTTTTAAAATGCGCGTCAATAAAGATCAAAGCACATTTTTTAACTTGTTCGATATTGTAGCGCTCGGCAATAGACAAAATATGAAAGACATTGTCGGTGGATATGTTCTTAATCAATTCATCCTCACAATATTCACTTAATCCAGCAATTTGATAATTTTTAGCAATGTCGATCAGCTCATCCGCTACGGACATCATATTATCCACCTTACCAGTATAAATGTATCGTAACATTTCTTTTAAAGTCTGATACTCACACAGTTCTCCGGAACTAATCCAAATTGGTATGTCATTTCTTTTATTCTGTGGTGTTTCATCTTTTTCCGAATCATCATTGTCACGTTTATTTTTTCTTAATCTACTCAAAAAATCAATACCACTAGATTCATCATCGGTGTCATTATCAGTATCAGATTTATCTTTTTTCAACGTCTCAACTTCTTCGAATAACTTCTTAAGTTTTGGGCTATACGCTGACAACAACAATTTATGCACTGGTTGCGATTTGTGTACTTCTTCAAATTTATCCCAGCAGAAGATAGTATCATCAGATAGAAGATCATTAAGAAACCACTCTTCGAAAATACATTGACCTTCTGGTTTTATTTGAGAAACCTCTTCAACTTGCCTCTCCTCGTCGCATGAAAAATTATCGTAGCCACAATCTCTAATCAATTCGCATTGAATAGTCAAACGGTTATTTGTCAGTAATCCATTATCCTTATCCAATAGGGCATCTTTTTTAATAAATTTCTCAGTACCAAAAAGTTTATCGTCTGGATTAATTTTTCCTTTATAATCTGTGAATTGTTCTCCCTTGTCGTTGAGAATTGATAAAAAGCACCAAGAATCAATATTTAGAGTTGGATTAGCGTATCGCTGTAAGAAAAGTCCAACAAAATTATCACTAAGACCATCTTTACCATTAGGGTATAACTCAAGAAACGTTTTTTTCTTTTCAAAAAAAAAATCTTTCCAAATTAATTGGCTTGTAACTATTAAAATCGTTCTAAAAATAGTTTATATCTTTTATCCTCTGTAACTTTGGATCTAAACAACTTTTTTTTAAATTATGACAGAGTAAGACCTATAAGACGAAAGATTTTTATGCAGCAATTTGTATTTTTTTGATTCAAATGGATAACCCTGCAAGTTCATGCTAATGAACAAATGCATTTGTACCTGCAAAATATTGCAATCTAGGCAATAAGTTTGAGAAGCAAATTTGTAATAATGACATAAAAATTCTACTAACATTTTTTTAGACCAGATATAAGTTACAAGTAAGGCTTGAACATTACTTTAAATATTTACAATAATGTTTGCTTGAGTGTAAAATATGATGTCTTAAAGAATTATAATTTTAACTATTAAAAGATGTAAGACATACATATTCAGAATCAAGAGTTGTCAGTTTTATAAGATTAAAAAATAAGTATTACTATCCCAAAAAAATATGAAAAAAAATATTAATTTCAAAGGAAGAATCTCTTTATGTTTAGGATTATGATAAAATATGTACATTAATTTAATAGAGTACATTTAGTAAAATAAATGTTTTAAAGTTTTATTATAATTGTAAACTATTATGTATAATATAAAAATGGGAAAAGATTATTAAATGGGAAATTATTAAAAATAATATATTTTTACTTTGATGATTCAAAAAAAATCATCGTGTGATAGAAATTGTTCTATTAGATTCAAAACGTATTTTAAGTACATCGAGTTGATATAGACACTTTATTAAAAAATTTTTTGAAAAGATATAATTCATATAAATTCACACACATTTTTGTATTACTCCACAAATATATTTAACATACTAAATATTTATATGCTGTTTTCCTTAAATAAATTACATTAATATTTTTAGTATTAAAAAAATACAATAATTATATCATTATTCATCACTTCAAAAAAAAAAAAAAATCATTTGTATATTAATAAGAATCAATAGAATCAGATTTATGAAATTCTTCAGATTTTGAAATATCATCATAATGTTCATTTATAAAATTAATAGCACGCTTTCTCAAACTTTTACTCTCCAAACCATCAGCAACTCGAAGTACACTAATAGCATTATCAACCGAAATATTCGCAAATAACTCATCCGCAAGATAATTATTTAATCCAGCTATTTGATAAACATCTGCCAATTCAATCAATTCCTCCGCCACTTTTATAATGTTCTCCACTTTTCCTATATAAACAAAACGTAGCATCTCCTTCAACACTTCATACTTGCCATTTTCAATATTCACTACTTCTATCTTCATATCCATGTAT
>JAPYZE010005833.1:0-13171 GCA_030522805.1 Leptomastidea abnormis | reverse complement strand
CTTAGGACTTGGGATTCTTTTATTATATGTTAAAAGAAGTCACCCTGCCAAGTTTGGTGAAAATCCATCACCCGAATCTGACAACTTCTCCTAGTCAGTGTACGAGGGCTAGCTTACTTTATATATATATATATATATATATATATATATATATAGACGCACTAATTTAAATGCGTGACCGGATATCCCAACAAGACATACAAAAGTTCGATAAAAAAAGAAGGAATTACAAGCGATTACTTTCTTAAAGTTCCGCAGACTACCTAATGTACACGCATATATGCGGTGTTTTAATCAAATGCAATACACACACATACACACGCACTACGTGCAACAATTATCATTATATATAGGTATATAACAGCATTACCACGTTATTAGAAGGAGTATAAAGAGAAGCGAAGGGGGAGGATTCGTTTAATTTCAATTAAAAATCAGTGCAATAAACAAGCCGCAACGGTGATAAATTCACTCGAGAGCGGCATCAAATAAGCACTGGTGCAATTACATTTATTGGTATAGATATCTTTTTCGTGTATAGGTATGGGTACTTTATATAGGTATAGGTGTAGCTCGTGTTGCTGGCTTTTCATGCTCCAAATCCACTATGTTTATTTATAATACGTATGGCTTAGTGTGACTATGTGTGAATGTATATAATGTATACTGGTTACCGGTCTGTTAAGAAAAAAAAAAGGTATCGGTAAGGAGTGGTGGATAATGTATACGACGGTTGGGACTTGATTAAAATTCAGGATATGTATTACTGGTCAATATCGAGGTATATATATATTTTTTTTTTTTTTGATGATAAATTAATTGTGACTGATATGGATAATGTGTATATGATGTAACGGGATGTATTGAATATGCCGATTTATTTGAGATCGGTTTGTAGGTGATGGAGGATGAGTGTATATTATGGAGAAGTGATTTAAATGATTGCGATTATTATGAGTTTGATTAAATGGTTTTTCTTTTTAATAAAGTTCTTTTTTATGATTTAAATTTGTTTGATTTGTTTTGTAGATAAATGTATTGAGTGTAGGAAATATGTTTATTTGATAAAAATTTTATCAACCGATTTTTTGAATTTCTTAATCAGAGTCTAATTTTTAAACTTTATTTTAGTTTTATAAATTGATCCTTAGTTATTTTTTTATTTGATTTACGTAAATAAAGTAAACAATCCAACTTTTATTTTGTTAATTAAACAATAAGCCTTTAAATTGCATTTTTATATTTTCACATGAATCAAAAAAAAAGTTCAGAAAGATACGTAAACATTAAATCTTAAAAAAAAAAATAAAAATAAATAAAAAATACCGTAAGAAACGCGTCAATTGACCCAGTAACTCGTTATCAAGCAAATTTTCAAACTAACGTTTTGTTACGTAACGTTGACGCTTAAAGCTATATATATCTCATTGTTTCAAGTTTTAATCATTATTCTTTTTTCTCTTCTTCTTCCTCTTCTTTACACTAACGAAATATGAAAAATACCGTTTTCTTCTCAAGGTTTACTTTTCTTTTGAAGCAAAAAAAAAAAAAAGAGAGAGAGAAAAAAAAGAAAGGATAAAAAATGGCTAGACATAACTGCTAAAATGCGTGTACCACGATAATAATAACACAATAGAGAGCTGTGCATGTTCGTAGAATAATCTGCACTTCTATAACAACAGCTAATCAAAAGAAAAAAAAAAGAAGAAAAAGCTTGAGCGTTAATTTTTTATTCGAACTATACAATAATTAATGCATATTAATCAGTTTCAATAAATAAAATTGAAAATCCTTAAAAAAATGTTTTCTATCTCTAAAAAAAAAAAAATACCTTACAAATATAAAAATTCTTTAAATAAATTCTCACAAGAATAGAAAATTTCTTTCCAACAATCACACAATCAAACTTTAATCAAACTTCCTTCATTCATATCCTACCCTCCTCAGTACGACAAAAAAAAAAGGAAATGTTACTATAACTACTCCCTCACTAATATAATCTGCACATCCTTTGCACACATCCTATCTTACATATACTATATACAGTACACAATAACGCATTCTCGCATATCTTTTAAATCTAATTTTCTCATGACCCCATGCGTATATACGTATCATCCAATTTTTTTTTTTTTTTTCTAGGCCTCTCTCTTCTGTACACAAGAGAAAGAAAAGAGACCCTTTATTTTTCATTATCTTTCTTCTTTACCCTACCCCTCCCCTAATCAAGTTCACGATCCAGACATAACATGCCTATCCTACAATAATCTCATAGGCTTTACTGGTACATTTTATCATTTATGCAGGCTCTTGCGAAAAACAATTCGTAAATTGGACTAAGTTAAGTTTAATGTTGGGTGGGATTGGATCGTTGGTATGCCTTTAAAAAAAAACAAACATGTAGACAATTGCAGTTAGAGTAAAGTCAGGTATTCTTATAAAATTATAATATTCCAGAATTTAAATAAATAAATAAGAAAATTGATTTTAACGATTTTATTTATTTATTTTTTTTTTTTCGTAATCATTTAATGACGTCAACATGTTATTTCATATGCATACCTACATAGAAGACAGTTTAAAGTGTGTGTGTACATAGGGTCCGGTTTTAAAAATTACGTAAAAAAACATCGTCACGACATATGTATGTATAAGTGTAGGATATACGCACAATATAGTGTGCGCGCGTCAGTGACTTTCATGACATATAGTTGCGGTATAGGAGAAGAGAAAGTGGGTAAGTCCGTGTTTGTGTGTAGTGTATTTATACGGCTACTTTATAAAACCCGGACTCGTTATACTTATTCCTCGAGACTGAACATCCACGAGAGAATATGTAATATGCTGTGGGTTTGATTTTTCTTTTTTTCTTTTTAATTTCTGAGTCATGTATCCGTGTTTGATAATTTTGGGAATTGTGTTTAAATGAAATGGTGTTATTAGCGCAATTTTTTTTTCTTATGAGAAGAAGCTTTTAAAAATTTTATAAGACGTAGACTGACATTGTCAATAGGAGTTTTCAATTCGTGAAATCGATTAAAATCAATTTTAAGTGATTTTTTTAGCGATTTCACGCCGATTTCATACCGATTTCGAAAGATTTTAAATGATTTTGAATATCACGTGAAATCACCGATTCAGAATGATTATTTCCATTGATTTCACCGGATTCAGTCGATTTTACCGATTTCAATTGAATTCTATCGATTTGAATTGATTCTTTTAAGAAAAAATTCGATTTCAAAGTGAAAAAAAATCTTTGAAAATTGTCCTCCTTTTTAATATTTGAATAGCAATAGTTTAACACCTAATGAAACTTCATAAATATAATTATTAAAAATATACCTTTAACTTCGTTGTGATTAATGTGTTAACTGATTTCAATGCTAAAGATATTATTTATGCATAAACCATATTATAGTGTTTCTATTCTATAAAATAAAAATACAGTTACCATTATGTATTATATTCTTTTAATTAATACAATTATTAAACTTACATGGTAAAATAATTAATTAAAACATTATATATATATATATATATATATATTTTTAAACATTAGATATATAATGTCAAGAAAACGAATAATTGAAATGGCAGATGTATTTAGACTTATATATTTAAAAAGATAATATATGCTGATTCACGTAAAAGATACAATTTAGTATATTATTTATCGTGGTGGGAAATAGTAACACTTCCTAATGAGTTACATTCTTACTTTAATGTGAGTTTATATATATATATATTTCTATAAAAGGTAATTAGGTGAGGCATTTTTAAGTGACACCAAAAATCCATTATTGAAAAGTCATGAGAGAGAGGCTTAATTAGATTAACTGGTACATTTATATATGATAATAATTAGTTAAATCATTAATTTTTTTTTAAATATTTTTTTTTTTAAATTTTTTATAAATAAAGAGTTTAAATAATAAATAAGATGATATAAAGATTTAAGTCCAAAAGTTCATTGAACTATAGTCATGCAATATTAGTCACAGGATAACATAAAATATGTAAAATCGTGTTTGCATAGACGTGTAATATATTTGACGACTTACAAACATCATTCAAGATAATATACTTGCACATAAAATATATTTTAGCGTGATTTACAACGAAAAACAGGTTTTCGACGAATATCTGCGAAGCTTCCTATTCAGACGTGAACTTCAATTTTAAAATAGGAAAATATTTGAAAAGGAATATCTTTATGCAAACTGAAGGAATTCTGTGTAAAGAATAAAATTTAAAGAAAAATAATATGTTTATTGCAATCATTTGATAAAAATTAAATACTAAATTTATGTATGCAAATTGTACATGTATACCGTTAGAATTTTATTACAAAAATATTATTTATTAAACTATATTCAATGCAAGCAAATAAGTTATTTTCATGTATATTCAACCAACAAGAATTTAATTAAATTTCTTGGAATTCCTAGTTAAAAAAAAAGTTTTTATTTAAAAAAAAATTTTTAATTTCATGTTTTTTATTTATAATAGATATATGTTCTTTCAATTCCGTTGTTATCTGATACCGTAGAAAGGATATCTATATCATACATCCTAATATTAAAACTTGGTAAGTATTGTCGACCCGCATACTTTGTTGATCTTTTTTCTGCATTGAAAAAAAAAATCTGTAATTGAACCAAGATATAAAAATAACCGTTCTGAATAAACCCTAATGTATATTACACACAGTATGTCATTAAATAAAAAATTAAAAAAAAAAAACAATTTCTATCTTACAATCAAACAATCAAAAACAATCATCTGTAAGCCAATAACCTATAGCTGATTGTTAAAAATCTACCTATTCTCATTCCCTACAACACACTGTAACACACATACACAACACATCTTATACAGAGGGAGAGTTCATTAACGGAGCACCATAAAATCTCACTATAAACCTACACATACATATATATAAAATCACGAATCCGTTACGCAGCAAGGCATAACATCCCGCAATATAGACACATACACAAGCTTATAATAGCCACTATATAATCTCCCCTCAGGAGAAGAAGGAGGGGGAGGGGGGGACTTATCGGTTTCTACGCCATACCATATAGATATACCAGACCCTCTCGCAAAAGTTCAATTTCGATCGGCACGAAAGATCGGTATGCAAACGAGCTATGTGTATATAGAGAAGAGGTAGATAAAGGTAAAAGAGAAAGAGAGAAAGAGGAAGAGGAGGGATATAGCGTGTGAATGTAGGTGAATGGCACGTAGTGTATAATATGTTCGCGATACTTATATACCGAGAGCTGTATATATATACATACACATATGCTTGATCGGTATGCGTATATTACATGCGTGTATGTATAAAGAGTGGTATGCAAAACCGGAAGTCTTTTACGCGAATAAACGAGACGAGAAAGAAAAAAATAGTAAAAAGGTATGTAGTATAGCTGTTGATAATAAGCAGGGCTCTCTTTCTTGTCTGTATATAAAAGAAGATTTATATAATTGACACGTGGTTGTAGTTGGTGTTACATATGGGTATAAGGGATTATATAGTGATTTTATTATACTAGGAAACAGATTTTTATATTACACGATGTACGTATATAAAATGTAGTGTTTCAGAGTCTATATTATAGTTTGTCTCAATTTTTTATTTTTTTTTTTTTTTTATTTTTTTTAATGTGCGAGCATGTTTTCGCGCAAATATGCAGATTTACGCGTAAATATAGAGGACAGCTTATCTCTTGTATATATTTATGGAAGATAAAAATAAAAGCGCGCGTAATGCTTAAGTATCATTTCTATGAAAAGTATATGTGTTATGTTAAAGCTTGCTGTGTAAATTATTATTGTTGTAATACAGAATATGGGTAAAAAAGAAAAGAGGTGTATAATATGTGCGTAGCTTTTTACCTTTCTTTAAAAAAAAAAAAAAAAAAAAAAGAAAGAAAGAAAGAAAGGTGAAAAGAAAAATAAAAGTTGTAGTAATATGTGGGTCTGCTGTTAGAGAGATAAGGTGTAATGTAAAAGAGGACAAATTTTTTTTTTTTTTTTTTTTGTATACAATGGTGACGGGTGTTATAAAGAATGCCGCTTTTGACATTTTATTGTATACCGAAGCTAATCGGTTAATCGATTGTATGAACTGATATGATAATAATAATAATTATTTAAAATGAACGCGTGTGTATGAGGATTAATGCAATAATAATGATTTTATATAAAAAAAAAATTGTTAAAATATAATAATGATAATTATTTTTGTAGAAGTCAAAATTTATAATAAACTTTTATGTTATACTAGATGGATATATTTATAATAAATGATATTAATTAATTAAAGATTGTAAAGTACTGTAGAAATTTTTTTTTTAAATTAAATGTATCAATGAGATAACATTAAGTTTACGTTAAGCAAAAATAATTATTTTATTTTTGTCACGTAAGTAGGTATATCAGATGTATCAATTGCTTAAAAAAAGAAAAGAAAAAAAAAGTTAAAAAAAATGTCAACATAGTTGACATATCGAGGTGCTTGAAATAATAATATATTACAAGACTGTAAGTATTACTCGAGGCTATACTAAAAGAAAATGATCAGTTGTCTCGCGAAGTAATAAATGACTTTTATTATGCTGACTCTTAAATAGAATCAATTCATATTATTTAAAGGTATGCTTATTATATAGTTAGAATTATTTACAATTCTATTATCGTTTAAAACTGATTACAAAGATTACGATTATTTTTTTTGTACACAATAAATTTTCAATTTTATGTCGATTTTTTTTTCTTAATTTTTACTCGAGTTTTTTAATTTAAATTTTATGTTTTAATGAATTAGTATTTATTATTTTGTTATAATAATATATCTATATTTATATGTCAAGCTACATCAATCCTATAATGACACTATTAACATTTTAAATATAGAAATTTTAATCAAACCAAATCTAAAAATCAAATCTTAGAAAAACCCAGCTAGTGAAAGCAGCAGATCGAGAAACGTATCGTGATGCATACCAAGTAAGCCCTAAAAAAATACAAAAGAATATTTCATTTCATTTAAAAATTTCTAGCCAATTCAACTCAGTATCTAAAATAAATTGAAAAAAAAAGGTTCATACCCAAGTATATATAAAAAATAATAACAAAATCGGTGATCCAAAAATTACCCAAATATATATATACCTATATTATATATCCAGATACCGTCGCCTTCGGGCAACAAGGTACCAATTCAGAGCACACGGCAAGAAAGTGCTGATTCAAATTCCGCGGCAAGAAGGTGCCGATTAAAAAAATCGCTTTTTTTACTCTCGTTTGAAGTTTGGGCTACCTGGATTATATTTTTATTTCTACAAATTTAATTTTTTATGGAAAAGAAAGAAAAGATTTAGCCGATGACTTACGTATAAAAAATTTCCTATATTATTATTAAACAAACAATTTTATTACGACTTAAAACAGAGGTAAAAAAACTATTTTCTGAATTGGCACCTTCATCTTACCGTGGGCTCTGAATTGGCACCTTCATCTTACCGTAAGCTCTGAATTGGCACCTTCATCTTACCGTGGGCTCTGAATTGGCACCTTCTTGTTCGAAGGCGAAGATACCAATATTGCATTTGTCAACCGCAGCAATTAGTATCCCACGACCATACCATTCATCCATCCATCACAAACCATCCAAGAATCCACATTCCTCAACTCTCATCACCTGCCGCACACATACACACACTCAAATATACACTCATACTTTCTCGCGAAAAACAGTCTCTCCCCTCATTGCCTGACCCTTATACACGGAAGATCAAGCAGCCCAGAGCCCACAGCAAGAGTTTCAAGCCTTTCCTTACACACACACACACACACTAACACACGCATGCATACATACACACACACATACACACACACACACACACACACACAGAGGTATACGTATAAAAAAGTAGCTGGACACGTTCTTTACACACAATCTTTCGATGTGTCTAGTCTCTATTTCTCTTTTTCTCTTAGATATAGGTGTATAGAAAAAACGGGGTAAAACTTAGCTCCTTTATGGGTATATGTATATAGTGTATATGCGCCGCATGCTATACCTACACAAGTATATATACTCACGGTGTGCGGCTGCGGAGACGCGGGCTCACTATACGTGTATTACGCGAGAAAAGAGAGAAGGCGCGGTAACGGCAGACTTAACGGTACACGCCATTCCAGCTCTCTCAATATATATGTATATACTACACCTATATTCATTCTTTTAAGCTTGCTAAAGTAGCTGCTGCCGCTGCTACAGCCAGTAACCAGCAATTCTATATACTCGAATTTTACTGCTTATAGCTGCGAGAAAGAGAGAGGAAGAGAGAGAGAGAGAGAAGGGGTATATTAGGCTTACTGGCTATTTTTTTTTTTTTTATGTTTTTGTGAAGGTAGATTAATGAGCTGTCGATCTTTTGGTTAATTGTATTGGAGGAATAAAGAAGGAAGTGGAAGAAATTGAATTTGAATGATGAGGAGGAGGTGCATTTCAATGTATGTTTTAAGATCTATTTGTAACGATTGAACTGTTGTGTTGCGGTTATTATTATTTTACGGTTGCACCTCTTGGATTATACCAAAGCCGATTTTTGTTACCGATTTTTAGAATCGATTATCAGCATTTTTTTCCGTTTAATCCAAGAATTTTTGGAACTATCTTATAAATATGTATAGATTATCTTATTTACTTTTAAATTGTTTAATAAAATTGATTTTCTTGGAATATCAACCATTACGATTGGTATTATAATTAAAAAAATTTTTTTTAATAAAAACGTAATCAATTAAGGGGTTATTTCAAGGGATTTTTCATTCGTAAATAGATTTTTTTCTACAAAAACCTGTTAAAATCAGTGAAATAGATTGAAATCAGTGTAATTAATTGAAATTGTTACCCTGAAAATTTTTTTAATTATTTTTAGAAATTTTTGATAAATTTTACACGATTTAAAATCGGTTAAAATCGCTAAAATAGCTAAAAATCATTAAAAATTGAAATCGATATCACTAGTGAAAAACCCTTCATTTACTCGTAAAAAATCGATTTCTAATTTGTGAAAAAAAATTTTAAAATTAGTGGCATTGATTAAAATCAATTATTATCAGCGAAATCAGTTAGAAATCGGTAAAATCGTTAAATTAAAATTGACTTTCTAAGTAAGAAACTCAAGGAATATTTTACTCGTAAAATCGACTTCAATTGTTATTTTGAGCGATTTCAGCGATTTCAAATTGCTAAATATTTCAAACGATTTTACCGATTCCACATTGATTGTACCAATTTCAAACGATTTTTAACGATTATTAACGATTTTAAATTGCATAAAATATTGTCAACAATTTCTCAAAATAGCGATTTTCATTGATTTTGATTTCAATAGCTTACACCAATTTTTCAACAAGAAAATCGGTTTCACGATTGAAAAATCACATGGAAAAACTCCTTGTAATAAATAGTGCTTTGATTGGATTGACTTTATTTTTTAATTTAATTATTTTAAATTGACTGAACCATCTGTTTGTACAAAAAAAATTTTTCAAATGATTCAATCTAAAAATAAATCCATCAACTTACGTATAAAACATTGTAGATAACTATATTACTGTATTCTAATCAAAAATAGAAATGAACCAATAAGTATCAATTTTACTAACTACATATCTTCAGTTTTAAAATATTTTATCAAGTGATAAAGAGTAAAAAAAAAAGTAAGAAAAGAGAAATATAACAAAGCTATAAAGCTTTTAATAAAGTCACAGCCGTTTAGAATCCGCAACAATTTCACGCGACACTTTCTCGGAATGGAAAAGACGATTATATGTATATATATATATAAGTTGCGGGCGAAAGTCCGCTCCCGCATGTATATTACAATAAATAGGTATAGACACACACTGGTGGACTTTGTGACGAAATCTGCACGTGGTGCGTTTTCTCTCTGTGATGATGTAGCCTCCCGCATGACGTTCAATCGTACCTACGCTTTCGCGTGTTTTTCTTTTTATTCCTTCTTTCTTTCTCTTTCTCTCGGTTGACGTTCTTTTGAGCTTTGTCATTGTGGTTTGTATGTATTGCGACATGCTTATGTGGTTTTAAAAAGTTTTTTACTTGTTTATAGTATGATTTTGCTATTTATATATATATTTTCATTGGACTGATTTTTTTTATCTTTAAGTAAAATAAAAAATGTGATAGGTGCTATATAATTATTTAGTAAGTTTATAAGTTAATTTGAAATTTTACAATTTACATCAAATACATTGTAAAAAGATACCAACCGTGGAAATACGATAATATTGCGATGAAATCAGAGTAAATATGACTTTTCGATTTATTTTATAGAATAAGCTATTAAATGTCGCACATATGTGGATTCGATTTTATTTGTTCTCTCTCGCTCGATACGTGTAAACGTAAGTATGTGTGTTTGTGTGTGTATGTGAAAACAATGGGTAAAGAAAGTTTGATGATCAGCTGGATTCGAAAAGAGAGAAAGTCGTTTATCGTTCCTGCTTTTGAAAGTCAGAAAATTTAAATAATTTGAAAATCTAAAGTAGTACACGTACACAAAATAAAATTTTAGAAAAAAGAAATTAATTTTTTTGCTAATTTAAAATTTTTAAATGATAAAAAATTTATATAGATAATACGTTTTTATTGTCAGAGTAGCAGAAAAACTATATTTCTGAATATTATTATTTCAATTTTCAGAAAAGAAAAAACATTCGTATCTAAATTAAAAAGACTTTCTAAAATAAAAACACAAAAATTATTGTACAAAATAAAAACATTTTATAGTTAAACGTCAACTAAATGCAGGAGGTACTTATAGTAAAATCTAAAAAAAAAATATATATATTATAAAATTTATCCGTCAATCTAAACACTCAAACACATTTATTTTAAATCAGACTAGTCAAATCAAGACGCCCTTCGCGCGCTCTATTCTGACCTAACTGCACAAATAGGTTTTTTAATTTTATAATCTTTTTAAGTAAAATCAAAATAGATTTTTATTTTTCTCAATCAATAATCTTACTCATCATATTGCATTCATTTGAATTCTATTTTAAACGTGCGAAGCAAACCACGTGATCAGATTAAACCAATCATAATCGAGTCACGTGGTCAATCGTAGCCAATCAGAACACGAATAGATCAAGGATAGATCCGTCTCATCATTCTTTTACTAGAGGACTAGAGGATTTACTAAAGGACTAGACAACTAGATGATAAGTTAAACGCAAAAAATATCCTAAAGCTCATAATAGAAAAATAACCTTAAACATGCTTACAAACACCTTATCCTAACATTTTTACAAACAAGATCCTCGAAAAGAAAAGAAAAAAAAAGAAACGCTAAGCTTATCTAGTGCAGCTAAGCAATGCGGGCGCAGAGTATACATATAGAGATAGAAACGCTCGCGTAATAAGCACTAGCTGCTGCTACTTACTTGATGCGCGCACACACACACACACACACACATACACATAGCGTTTTTTTTAGAGAAGCAAAACTAAAACGACGTCTATTACCTGCAGTGACTATATAGCACATACACATACTCTATACTCTACAATACTTTCCGTCATGCAAAATTTAATTTGCTTTCTCCGCAAACTCGCGCTCGCATACACACATATACATACGGGAACGACACTCGTTACGCTCTCCCGCGAAGCGTTTGATTCCAGTTCTTTTTTTTTCTCTCTTTTCTTTTCTTGCACTATTCGCCATATAGTGCATAAGCATCCTGCTTCTTCTCCTTCTTTTTCTTTCTTTTCTCTTGGCTCTGCCTCTTTGAGGTTTATTTTTTTCCTTTCTTTCTTTCTTCTTTTTCCTCGAGTTTTGCTAATGACTTTTTAGAAGATCTTTTATTTTTCTTTTTCTTCCTGTGTCCGAGAGAGCTTGAGTATTTTTTTTTTAAGTGCTACTTGTTATGAAATTGACATTCCGTTTTTTTTTTTGTTTTTAAGATGGGGTATTTTGAGAAAAGTGGTTTTGTTTTGGCTGTAACTTTTTGGTTTTTTAATATTTTTATATCGGACAAAAAAAGCTTTAATCGGTAGGCCTTTAGCTACAAGATCCACCTTGTCCCGATTAGCTATATGTGATTGTTTAATTTTAATCCTAAAATATGTAAAAACGCTTTTTTTCTGGTTTTACTTGGTGGGGTAAAACCAGAATTATGCGGGGTAAAACTAGAATCCCTGAATTAAGGCGCAACTAAATCTTCATTGTACTTTTAAACTATACTCTCTAACTAAATCTAAAAATTTAAGCCCCCGCTGATTTTTTTTGAAGCAATGATTTTTAAGATACACCTTTTTGAAATTGACCAATTTTTCTTTTTTTCCTATTTTTTCTCTTTAAAAATCAAATATATGAGCTAGCTCTTTTAATCGTAGTTTCAATTTGAAAGAAGTAAAAGGCTTATATAACCACTCAAATTAAAGGTATTGAATTTTTTTAAAATGCAAATATATCAGCAAAGATTAAAGCTAGAGAAACCGTCGGGGGCGCAAAATGTTCGTTAGAAATTGTAGTTTAAGTTAATCTATAGTGCACAACTTGAATGCGCTCTGTTTAAATGTAATAGCTTTTGTTAGCGAGTCTTGTCTGAAATTTTCAACCAAAAAAAAATCCCCCAAGTTTGGTTCGGTTATCTCTTTTCGTTCCAAAATTATCTTTGATATATCTAGTTTTACCCTGTTCTCATTTTACCCCACTTACCCCTATATCAAAATTGATTTTTTTCAAATATTATTTTCTTGTGTGTACATGATATTATATGAAATGTAAGATATATTTTTCATGAAAATTTTTTCGATTTTTGTTCTATATTATAAATACAAGAAAACTTTAATCACATCATTTGATTTTGATATACTTTTTAATAAACTATTGAATCGCTTATAATAAATACAATATTTCACCTTACAATACAATATTACAAGAATTGTAAAAACTTATGCCAATATGACTGATTGATCAAGAAATAGAAAATTTAAGTCGTCGAAATTAAAGTGTTGATTAAAAAACCGAGTGTGGGTCTCGGGGACCCCCGACAGAAGTGAAACTTCAAAGTCATGTGAATGACAGTATATTATATAAATCAATATATTAATAAATAA
>JAPYZE010005829.1:0-12127 GCA_030522805.1 Leptomastidea abnormis | reverse complement strand
CACATTCGATGCTCTTTCGTAGCCTCATTTTTATTGGCTGTCATTCCATGTACTCAAGATGGCGGCGCCCTATATGCCATCTGCCTTTTAAGATAGGATGTTTCACTTGCTATTACAAAAATGCACACGATGCACATTTTTCTTTTTTTTTTCGTTTTTCGTTTTATTACTTGTGCCAAATACTTTTAATGTACTGATATTACAGAAAAATATTGTGTAGTATAAAAAAAAATATTAAGTATGTATTGCAACATTTGCAAAACTTACTAAAATGAAATTTTATATACATATATATATATATATATAACACGACGAAAAACTTTACAATCTCTCTCTCTCTCTCTCTCTCTTTCTTTTTCTCTTCTATATTTTTCTCTTTTCGTTATTTTCCTTCTCTCACTCTTTTTCGTATAAGCAAGTTATAGATATACAAGTGCTTTTGCAGCTGCTGAGAGAACGAACGCCTATACTACTGCGTGGATTGGAATATCGTTTTGCGCTTGCGCATATGTTACATATTATCATTTTTCAAAGCTTTGTCATGATAATGATGACTTATAATTTTTTTCTGGGAATTTGAGTTGTAATCAAAATATATGAAAAATCTTTCGAAAATTTTATTTATTAAATTCTTATCAAGTCTAGATTTATATAAATGTACAATTTATTAGCATAAATGTAAAATTCTATGTATTTATATCATCATTATTTACATCTAAATTTAGAATATGTATATTCAAATAAATATTTAGGCGCAATTGAAGCAAAGTATACTTATTTAAGTTTGTGTAGTATCAAAAATATTTTTTATTGAAATAATTGATATTCAAAATTTAAATAATTGAAATTTAAAGAATAAATTTACAAATTACATTTTTTTTTAAATCTGCAGAACTTAAAGTTAAAAAAATGATTAAAAAGTATAATATGCATACTAATAATTGTAATAGTATTGTTTTATCAGAATAGGTGTATTTTATTTAATATAATTATAATGATATTTTATTAGAAAATTTATAAAGTTTTTTAATCAAAAAAAGCTGTTTAATTATTATAATAATAAAAAATTTTTAATAGCAATAATTACAGAAATTAATTTTCTGAATTTTTCCCAGCATAAGCTATTATTTTCTTTTAAATTCAATCAGATTTATTACAGCGCAAAAAAATATTAAAAACTTGTTCGCTTTTTACTGTGTCTTTTTTACTTTATTAAAGTTTTATCATTTAAGTACCTATATCCTAAATTTCAAAGTAGCTTATAATTATACCTAAAAACAAAAATTATCTTGATATGATTCAAAAAACATTTTTATCTTATGACGAAAAAAGTAAAAAAAAATGTTGCCAGATAATAAATAAGTTTATTGATAACAATATTTCTTATCAACAATTACTCGATATATACGATTATTGACGCGTGAATTTTAGTCATCGTAGACATATGCTTAAGGATACCTGTCTTTAAAACGTTTAACAAGTTTTACAATTACATTTAAAAAAATTTGTTTTGATGCTTTACTTGATAAACTATTTTTTGTGATAAATTAGATGACTTTGCTATGGTTAAATTATATAATATAATATTAAAAAAAAAAATTTCAAAGTGTTTCTTAATAATTAATTTTGTTTAAATTAATCGCGATGGAAGATGAAAAGAAAGAAGAAATGAGACTTGTTTATCAACGTCCAGATCATTTTTCCATTTTAGCACAGTTTAGAGTAGAAGGTGACCTTTGTGATTTCACAATTGAGGTAAGTTTTGAAAGCTTCATTTAAAAGAATGATACAAACTTATAATTATTAAAGAAATAAAAAAAAACTTATGTTATGGACGTATTATTTATTAGTATATTATGCACCAAGGGAAAAAAGAGCTGTTATTCCCGTGAATGAAGTTTACTGCACGAGCGAAGCGAGGGCAATAAATCATTTAACGGAATAATGTCAGTTTTCCCTGAGATGCACACGCTATATTTTTTTAAACGGTAAATAAAAACTGCAAAACAAATTTGCAAAAAAAAAAAAAAAAAATTCAAGCGAAAATGAACATTTTATTAACGCTTTGCTTAGGCAAAAACATTACATAAAATAACGATCTACTTTTTTTTAATAAAATCGAAAAATACTATTTTTAATTGTATTATTTAAATATTTTTCAGTCAGATAATCAATCCTTTCCAATTCATAAAATTATTCTTGCCGCAGCAATACCTTACTTTGAAACAATGTTTCTTAATAATTTTAAGGAAAACGTAGATGGTAAAGTAAAATTACATCAAATTAAACCTGCGTAAGTGAATTTTATTTTAAAAAATTTATTTGTTTTTAAGTAGCACAACATTTATTTTACCCGATCGTCATATAAAACTTCTCTTTTCTCGGTTGTAAATGCTATGAAAAACAAAAGTCGATAATTCAATCCCAGTCAATGACGTTAATATTTTTTTTTTCGACCTCAAATCATTCCATAAAATTTTCTACCTTAAAAAATCTGTAGACAAAAGCGTGAAAAAGTTTCTGTTTATAAAATAAATCATAACAGTAGTTATCAAATAATACATTATATCGAATTTTTTCATATTCAATATAGGTACATTCAAATGGAATAAAGACTAATAATTTTTTTTTAATTTTCATGACGATTTTATACTTATCATTATTATAAAATATTTTTTAAAAGTTCAAACAAGACTTTAATTTTATTATGAATATTTTATGCATTATTTTAAGGGGAATATCGTGACCTTTAAAATATTTACCAGGTTTATAAAAATTTATGTACTGATTTATTTTGGTATTATTTGAATCATATTAATTTTGTAGGAAGACTGGCCACGCTGTTTATAAAAAATCGCAAACCAAAGTACTTTTAGTTTATTTATTTCTCAAGCCTATGCATTACGAAAATTGTACTAGTAAAAGGGCTTCTTAAATGAGTGTGACTGTGTATAGAAGAGTAAATAACCATAAAAGTTTATACTAAAACGAGATATTAAAAGTTTCACTTTAATGAGAATAATTAAGGCAATGCTGTTAAAGCTATATTTTTAACTGTTAAGATATCACGATAAAACTCTTAAATATTATATTCTAGATTCATTTAGAAAAATCAAATCGATACAAATTATTTATCAAAAAATGATAAGAAATGAAGAATAAAGTTTTTTTAAAGAAATTTTAATTAGAGTAATAATAAATGGTAGAAAAATATTAATTAAATTATAATTTAATAAATTTATTAATGAATTTTTTTTATTTGCAAAACATAAACGAGATAATCATAGAAATTGATTTATATTCACAGCAATTTACAACAGTTTATTGACTTTGCTTATACGGGCTGCATAACAATAAACGAAGAAAATGTCGAAAGCATAATGATCGACGCCAACTATTTACTTCTTAAAGACATAACCGAAAAATGTAAACAATTTTTAGAGACTTCTATGTCCGTTAAAAACGTATGTAAATTACGCCGTCTAACGTCGGAAGTAACTGGTGAAAATCTGCAGAATAAGGCTGACAAATTTTTATTACAAAATTTCATGTGGTTTCAAAAAACCGATGACTATCTTGATTTGGAACTTGTTTATTTGACAAAAATAATATCAAGTGACGAGTTGCAAGTACCATCTGATGAATATGTATTCGAAGCAATATTAAAGTGGATTAAAAATAATATTGACGAGAGGAAAGAACATTTACCGAAATTGTTGAAAGCTATGAGACTTTCTTGTTTGACAGCGGAGTATTTGATAAATATAGTTATGAAACATGAATTAGTTGCTGCTTCCGAGGAATGCAGGTATACTAATATTTTTTTCTGATATTAATTTTATTGGTTTTTTATTTTAAAAAATATCTGTATTTTACCAAAAAATTTTCTAACAATATGACCTGGTATATCAAATATAAAAATATTTTTAAAAATATTTTATTATTTTAGAGATTTAATTAATGATGTTATATACTCTCGTATTATATCCAAAGAAAGAAGTCTTTTTTACGATAATAAAACTCAACAAAATGCGAGCAAAAATGGCAGTGAGCGGATTTTGATCATTTCTCGGGCAAATTCGTCATTGATCGAAATTTACAATCCTATAATAGGTAATATAATTATTTTAAATTATTTGAATAATATAAAAAGTAAAAAATGAAAAATTCTAAAATTTTGGTGTACAATATTCAAAAAATTTCAGTTAAATATCAAATATAAATTTTAATACAGTTATCATTTCAGAGACTCTAATTCATAGTTACAATGAGCATTTTAGTTCATGTAACTATTTTATTAAAAAGGATCTCATTTTGAAGATATCATAATTAGAAATTAAACTAGAAATTCTATATCACGTATATTATTTTAAACAATTGTTATCTGCATTAGTACATTTTATTATTAAAATCTATATCTTATAAATTTTGCTTACTGTAATTTTTATAATTTTTTCTTCGTATATTTATTAAACCATGATATATTAAAAATAAGTTATTATATCAATGAACTTAATATACACACCAAAAAATAATGACAGAGCAAAATGTAGCTTCTGAAAGGATAGTATTATTTTTTTAAATTCAAACCTAATATTTTTTTATTTTATAACGAATGAATTATTTAAATGAATTATTATCAAATTTTAAAGATTACATAAGTTTTGAAAATTAGATTTAACTGTTTTAGAATTACAAACGAAATCTACTCTATACTGAGAAATCTCATCTGAGATTTTAGCTAAAGTTTATAAGTAACTTTTTTATAACCATATCAAATAGTATGAAAAAATAATAAAAAATTTGTTAGATAAAAAATTGAACCTTGGTTTAAAAAGTATCTGTATAATTTTTTTTTTTTTTTTAATTTTTTAAGTAAAAACACTTTAGTTTCAATTCTAAAATTCATTTTAATTGCCATACAATATAACTATATAAATTTATCTTTTTGTACAGACACTTGGGAACGATATACTTCAAATCAAAAAAGTCGTCTTTTTCTAAGCAGCGCTGTACTCAACGGTAAATTATATACAATCGGAGGTGAAGTTGGCTCTCTTCCCAGCGTTGAAGTTTATGAGCCTCATAACAATAGATGGAAAGAAATTGCAGTTATGAATAGTAAACGTAGGTAAGCTAATATACGTAATTTACTGAATTTTGGTATCAGAATTTTTAAAAAAATATTTGTACCTATGATTAAACCACTAATGTCAACTTACAAAAATTTTAAGTTTTCCCCAGCTAGTTGCCTTAGATAATTATTTGTATGTGTGCGGTGGTTACGATGGTGAAAATTATCTAAATACAGTAGAGAGATATTGCCCGGAAACAGCTGAATGGATAACCGTAGCTTCAATGAACAGCTGTCGACAATCATTTGGAGCAACAGCTTTTAAAGGACATATTTACGTTTGTGGTGGATATAATGGAAATTCGTATTTGACATCGGTAAAAAGCATATACAATTTTTAATTTTATTTTTATTTCAAATAACTCAATTATTTTGATTATTACCTTCTCAGAAAAAAATTGATTCCCGTAATTCGTAAAATTCATTCACAATTTTTTTTTTAAATGTTTTATTATATAAAAAATATGTTTTATAATATAAAAATTGAAATAAAAGATTATAAATCTAAACAAAAGTTTAAAACTGGTCTCCCAATCCAAATGAACAATGGCTTTAGATTTTCAATTTTTTTTTTTTTAATTTGCATGTTTTGAAAGAAGACTCAATTTTTTTATGTCAAAAGATTGAAACTTTCAATTTGTGTAACGTAATAATTAAAACAATATATTTCAACACGTATCAGTGAATCAGTTTTTTAGGGTTGAGGACATATATCAGATAGACTAATATTAGTTTAACGCTCCTGCCTGCAGCCTTGCAGCAAAATATGTGGCGCATGCGCATCTACGGGAGTTTAAACCAGCTATTTTTATTTTTGATACTTTTACAGTGATTATCTTTAAATCAAAGTGGTTAACACAAGATTTGTTTAAACGTAATATATTCCTCATAATCTAAAGTATTAAAATAATTTTTTTTTTTTAAATTCCTTTGGACCGTTTTAACGTATTAAGCTATTATATGAGAAATCCCATAAGCTTCCATGTTAAATTGATGATTTTTTGTTAGCTATTTTCTCCGAAATTAAGTCGTTCACCTCTCTGTTTCTTTTTGCAAGTACATTAGGTAGGTTTTATTTACATAATCCCGAAGTTTTAGACAAATCTATCAGTCGGTTTATAATCGCTTAATGTTACAGCAGGATTAAAAATTAATTGTAATACCTGAAATTCTAATGAATATGATACTAATGTTTTACATCATTATGTATGTCAAAAATACTTTGTTTTTATGCTTCTCAAGGAGACAGTTGCTTCAAATGAACTAATGCATAATTTTGATAAAAAAACTTGATATGTACATTTTTTTTTTCGTAAAAAGAATAACATCTTTTTTTTTAATTTTCAGATTGAACGATATGATCCAGTTACGAATGAATGGTCTTATATTAATGTATTTTTAAACAAAGATCGTTATCATTTTGGATTAGCTGATCTAAATGGAAAGCTTTATTTTTGTGGAGGACGGAGTCCTGGTAGTGCCGCTTTAAATACTGTTGAAATGTACGATCCTGAATTGAACACGTAAGTTTAATTTAAAAGGGGTTTAGTATTTATTTTTACATTTTATCGTAGATATCCATGATTTGTATTTTTTATGGATAACATTTTCTGTGTACAATACGTTGATTTTTATTCCTCTTTATAATTTTTATACCTTTTTTCTTTTTTAATTTTTATATTATTTAATTGTCTTTAATTAATATTATTAATTTCTTTTTATTTTAATTTTTTCTCCATTTGTGAAAGGTTTTATTGTATTTACCTTTTGTTGAAAAATATATTGCAAATGGATAACGATGGCGTTTTTATATATCATGACATAAATTTTGTAGAAAAATGATTAAAAAATAGTATTTTTCGCAACAAGTAAAAGAAGCTAAAAGAAAAATAGCCAAAGCACCTTATGTTATATTTTTTCGAGTTACGTTATATCTGAACGTTACAGTAATTCTTTCATTAAGTTCACAACTAATTCATAAAAGTTAACCTTCTAACATAAAAATATTTTTATTAAATTAAAAAGAAAACATTTAATTTACATGAAAAACTTTGAGGCGTGACTGGCAGCTGTTATAATCAATTTAAAAATTTCTATTCGGATTAAAAATGTTTGTTTTTTATTATTTAAAATCTGCTGAGATTCACTTGTCAATTTATTATTCAAGGTTTACTATAATGAAACTCTAGGAAAAATTTTAAAAAGCTTATTGGTGTAGTTTCTGAGTTTGAGCTTAGTAAACACAAATAAAGTTGATATCTTTTACGTAGCTCCATGAAAAAATTATGGGTAATTGAAGACAGAGGATATACGTAATATAGATAACCTATACATGATAAATATATTATATTATAATTTTATGTCTCAGCACAAACTACAGATGGTTTGTATTGGTATATATGCATGTGTATTTGTGTACATTTAGTGTGTTATAATTATTAAATTATTGTTGTTGCTTATTTTATTTTCATTATAAAGCCTACAAAAAGTTGCTATTTTAAGCAACGTTTTTTATTGCCTTTAAAGATCGTAAGAAATTTTACATCCTATATTCAATATAAGGAGAAAAGAATTCATAGATTTTTTTAATATAAAAACAAATACAATAAATCCTACATTTTTTTAAAAATTTAGGAATCTTTTACAAACACTTAATAATACTAAAAAAAAAATTATGTATAGATGTGAATACGTCGAAAGTATGAATTCACCAAGAAGAGGTTCTATGGTATTGGCATACATGGGAAAACTATGGGCTATAGGAGGATATGACGGTATGGACGATCTAGCAACAGTTGAAATCTACGATCCTGAAATTGACGTATGGACTTATGGAGCGCCATTATCTGCTACTCAACCATGGGCTTGTGGTGGTGTCATACCAATTTATGAATAATTTATTTTTTGTAATTCCGTGCGTAAAATTTAATTTTACGCACTGTTTTAAGTGTGTGAAATACTACTTTTTGAAACGGTGCAAAAATAGATATTTTCGTAACGAGGGTGTAAAATACGTCTTTTTTGTTCGAGTAGTGATCACCAAACACAAGTCGTTGGCGAAGCCAATCACGAGTGCACGTAGTGTATGAGTGGAGATCGGAGCACACAAGTTGTCGGTGAAGCCAATGACTAGTGTGTAGGGGGATCATATGAGAGCGATAAAAGACGTACGTCCAAATTGCGAACAATATTTTTTGTAATGACTGCGGAAAATTCAATTCAATGATAAAATACATTCAAAAAAAAATATTAATACAAATTTTAAACGTTTTTTTTTTATTTCACACAATCGGTGCCGAAAAGTTTTTTTCGCACTGTAAACCAAGTGCCGAAAAGTCTTTCGGCACGAGTAGTGATCACCACACACAAGTCGTCGTCGAAGCCAACCACGAGTGTGTGGGGATCACATGAGAGCAATAAAAGACGTACGCCCGAGTTGCGAACAATATTTTTTAACAATATTTTTTGTAATGACTGCGGAAAATTCAATTCAATGATAAAATACATTCACAAAAAAATATCAATGCAAATTTCAAATGTTTTTCTTTTATTTTACACAATCGGTACCGAAAAGTGTTTTTCACACTGTAAACCAGTGCGAAAAATTTTGCGTTATTTTCGTAATAACTATTTTCGCACTGGAATGCGATGCGGAAAAGTTTTAGTAAAATTCAATTTTACGCACGGAATTACCTAAAAAATTCAACTTGAGCGTACGTCTTTCATCGCTCTCATGAGATCCCCCTACACACTCGTCATTGGCTTCGCCGACGACTCGTGTGCTCCGATCACCACTCGTGCATTGCATGTACTCGTGGGGATCGGTGCGCTCTCGTGATCGGTAGAGTGCCAGTCGTATAACCCGGAGGCCTGGGTTCGAGAACTGGCATCTGACGATTGGGACAACGCGACTTGAGGAGTCTTAGTTCGGTTTTCCGTCTGATTTTTAATCCGGCGGTAAATGAACTTATGACACCGTATATATGTTATGATGTATTGTCTTTTACTGTCTTAATAAATAAATAAATAAATAAAGAAATAAGTAATTGTATTTGTTGAGATGTAAAAAAAATATATATGTTTTACAAATGTTAAATATGTGGTCATTTTGAAGTACCTAATTAAATTTTTGATGACATAACTTGGTATTACTCATGGGAAAGAAAAGATTTAAAGATCAGGAGCAAAAGTTTTGCAGTATAATATCAACCGTGTGTCAAAACAAAGATTAGGTGTACTGTATCTCAGTTTATTGAAGATTTCAATAGAAATCTTTCTGAATTTTAAATTCATCATCACACTTATTCTCATCAGGTCAAAGTATTAAATATCATAAAAGATAAATTACAAATCAATGAAGTTAACATAGTTGTAGATTTTTCACAAAATTATATTTGCAAGTATTCGTCTGAAATACAGGCTGTACACTTTGGTGCATCGACAAACCAAATCTCTTTTCTAAGATTCTATTTTAAAAAATCAAAAATGAAATCAAATTTGTATCATTCGCTGCAATGAGTGATTTTTTGCAACATGATGCAAAAACAGCCTGGGCATACTTGATACCAATACTTTATAAAATACGAGAAATTATACCTAACGTTGAAATCATTTATTTTCAATCCGATGGGCCTTCAACCAAGTATAAAAATAAAACAAATTTTTTCTTGTTTAATCATTTTTGTAAAACTTTATGAATTAAATTTGCTTCGTGGAACTATACAGTCTCTGGACATGGAAAAAGTGTTGCAGATGCCATTATTGGTACAGTAAAGGACGTGTGTAACAGATCAGTGGTGTCCAGAAACGATGTATTATGCGCTAAAGATGCGGTAGATTTGATAAATAATTTAAAATTTGCAATTTCTGCTTGCTTGATCGAAGAGAAAGACATAAATTCAATTGTCAAATTATTACCAACAAATCTAAAAGCGATTCAAAAAATAGGTAAGCTACACCAGGTAGTTTGGAAAAAATCAAATGAAGAGAGCTTATTTCGTTATCTATCTTGCGATTGTAATTTACGAATTAATTGTGAACATTACTTAATACACAGCAATTTAATATTAAATTATGAATTTGAAACAAAAAAAAATTATTTAAACACTAATGTACCATACAAATCGATTAAAAATTTTATTAGAGAAGAATGGGTCGTAGTGATTTATGATACCTGGTACCCTGGCCAGATACATAGTATTGACGAAAAATCACTAAAAATAATTTTTTTAGAAAGAAATAGCAATTTTTTTCATGGCCGAAAAAACCAGATCTTCGAGTTGTTTTTCCCACTCAGGTATTAAGCAAAATTAGTGCACCTACAAAAAATACGAAAAGTAATTGCTTTAGGTTACTTAAAAAAGATTGTAAATATATTACAGGCTTAACAAAAAATTGTTTAATTTACAACGAATGATTATTTAATCGAATAATTTAACGAGACTGTTTCATTGTAGTAATATTTGAATTGAAAATACAAATGTTTTGACTTAATATGTAAACATGTTTTTGTAAAGATAATATCTCTTAGTTTACTTGTCATAGAATTAAATCTTACAAAAATTTTGTGTTATTAGACGAACAACGTAATCTGTTCTACACTATACCTCTATTACCTTTGATATAGCATTTCTGTATAAGTCAAACAAAATTTCAATAAAACTTTATTTTAAGCACTTGATATTGAATTTTACATCGTAGTGTATCTTATTTAATATAAAAAATTAAATGTCCTGCTAGCATAGTATTATAGCCAGACTGTGCGTAAGACTGCTATTTGTTTGCTTTTGCATTTTTGCGGCAGTGTGACAGCAAAAGATCACGTTGTTTTCTTGCGTAAGAATTTCGTAAAACTTACATTTGGTTAAGTAAGTAAAAAAAATTTTTAGATCGTAAGTCCGATAACAGAAGATTTGCAGCAGACTTGCAACAGGAAAGTGCGTTAATTTCTTATATAAGAATTTTGTAAAACTTACTTTTGGTCAAGTGAGTAAAAAAATTTTTAGATCGTAAGTCCGATAACAGAAGATTTGCAGCAGACTTGCAACAAGAAAGTGGGTTGATTTCTTATGTAAGAATTTCATAAAACATATTTGGTCAAGTAAGTAAAACAAAATTTCCTACCGTAAAACTACTAACGGCAGATTTGCAGCAAACTTGTAACAGATAAGTGCGTCGATATCTTATGTATTCATTTTTTAATTGTTGATCGAACAAACGAGTAATTAACAAGCCTATTTTGATTTTTAATTAAAGATATTTAATTAACAAGCCCTTATCAATTTTTAATTAAACGAATTTTAATTAACAAGCCCTTTTTAATTTTTAATTAAACGATGTTTAATTAACAAACCCTTTTCAGTTTTTGATTAAAAGACGATTAATTAACAAACCCTTTTCAATTTTTAATTAAAAGACGATTAATTAATAAGCCCTTTTTAATTGTTAATTAAATCGTTGCTTAATTCCGAATTGAATTAATTATTTACAACACTGTTGTCATATTACTTTTATTGATTTTTTTAGTATCTGTTTTAGTCATTTCTTAGTTTCTTTTTTATCCGCTATGTGGCGAAATTTACGTTTCCGTTTCTCGTATCACTTTTATTTATCTTAATGTTATAGATAGAATTCAATATTTCTGCCGCACAAATCTAATAGACATTGAGTCTCAGGAAAAATTTTTGAAACTTATGAATGTTGTAAATTAAAATGTCTTTATTAAATGTCTCCCCAAGCTTGAGAGTTATTAATAACTAGATTTTTAATTATTTACTTTTAAAATGGTTATTATTTTGACAGGTGCTGATAAGTTTAGACAGTTGTGTACATAAATATATAGGTTAAGAAAATTTTTTTTCATGCCGCGAAGCAAAAACAATCTTAATTTTATAATATCGTGTTTAGGAAATATCTTGTATAGCTTCTTGTAATAATTTTGATAAGCCTAGCATCGATTTTGGTTACACAATTTAATATATATATATATATATA
>JAPYZE010005827.1:0-11149 GCA_030522805.1 Leptomastidea abnormis | reverse complement strand
GTGTTTTCCGATTACTGATCAATCAATATTGAAATTTTCCAAAATTGATTTTTACATAATATTATAAGTTAAGAAATCTCCAATTGCATTATTTACAGTGTCCTAAATCAAGTTGTGGTTTTTCTTAAAAATAAATTTTTCCTTACATTTATTTGAAAAAAGATTTGGTACAATTTCATTTTTTAAATTGCATAAATTGATAATTGCAAGGTATAAGGTATGTTATGTGTAAACTATAATTCGTTATTTCTAATTAGATTTTTAAAAATCCATTCATAAATATACAAATATGTGTGTGTAAGCAATAACTTGTCAGTTATTCATTAAAATATTTTTTATTCACGTAGATCAGGAGGAAGGTGTTTTGTGGTAAAATTTTGTTGTACGTGTGGGTGTGTGTGTGTGCGTGCGCAGCTACGCGCCACGCGGGCGGTCTTAGATTTTACGAGTTCAACCACAAAGGAGCGAGCGACCCAGCCGCCATTTTCGCTGTACGTAACCTCGCAAAATCACGAGGCCTCGACATCAGCAGGGCGTGCAGAGCACTGGCTTATACGAGTCGTACTGATAACTGCAAGGTATAAATAAAGGTATGCTATACGTGTAAACTATAATTCGTTATTTTTAATTAGCTTTTTAAAAATATATTCATAAATATACAAATGTGTGTGTGTGTGTGTGTGTGTGTGTGTGTGTGTGTGTGTGTGTGTGTGTGTGTGTGTGTGTGTGTGTATGTGCGCGAGTAGTGAGAAAGTAAAGTGTAAAAGAATAAAGTAATTTGGATAAATGTTTTCTGTTATATAAGCAATAACTTGGGAAGTTTATTCATTAAAATATTTTTTATTTATGTAGATCAGGACAAATTTTCGCTGTACGTAACTGCACATTCACCAATCATCAGCATCAGCAAGACGTGCAGAACACTGGCTTATACAAGTCGTACTGATAACTGCAAGGTATAAATAAAGATATGCTACGTGTAAACTTTTATTCGTAATTTCTAATACAAAAATGTGTGTGTATATGTGCGCGCGTATGTAAGAGATACTAAAATAAAAAAATTATTTTTTTAGGATTGCCCTGAATCATCATTCTGTACACGTTACAATGTTCAATCTGTAAATTCATCAAAACATAGCGTGTAATGATATGATCTACTTCTTACTCGAATGTCCCAATTGAGGTTACATCAGCTTAAATTCTTGGTACTTCAATTGGATTTCAGTTTTTTGCTGTTCACGATCTAAAGGTAACAATTAATTTTAATAAAATTGAATTTAATTGAAATAAAATTTAGACATTAGGAACTCTTATAAATATGCAATTTGAAACTTTGATGTATTATTGGTTAATTTTCTTTTTTTTTTCAATTTGAAAAAAAGGTATTTTTAGCATTGAAAGGACTTAGATAAATCAATAGTTAATAAATGCAGTTTGTGACGATAAGCCAGGCATTCTTAAATGCTTTAAATACATATTATGGTCAGAAGCAGTGCTACAAAATAAAAGTACAGCTGTTAACATATGAATATTTGGATGCAATATAAAGGAAGGACAAAGCTGCTGCAAACTTATTAAAACACAGTATTATGTATTTACTTGTGCATAGTTTCCACAGTTTCAGTTGAATAAAGTAAACATATCTTATTTTTATTTTATAGTACTGCTTCTGAAGTAATGTTTTTTATACAAGACTCGATAGCTCATCTTTCTTAAAAATTAAATTTACAAATGTGTTTTTATAGTCATGAGAGAGTCTTTGGCTTATCGTCACCAACTGCTTATTTTGATGTTCCATTTATTTTCATCGTTGTAATTGGCTCTGCTTCAAATTATAAATGTTAAAAATTACCTTCTCTTACGTCAATTAATAGTATTCACAACATGTGCATAACAAAGTCCTCGCTCGACTAAACAACCAACCACACTGGGCATAGTATTTTGTAAAACTCGTAACATATTTTTTAATGTTTTATCATTGCAAATCTTAATATATATTTTTAAATGTTTTATTACAAAATCTACAAAATAGTATGCCAAGTGTTGTAAGTTGTTGAGTCAGTTGAGCTTTTTAAAGTACACATCTCGTAGATGCCACTAATTAATGTAAGTCAAGTTAATTTTCAATATTTTTAATTTGAATGATAGACAATTACAACATTGATAGTAAATCATACAAATTGATAGTTGGTAAATGCAATTTGTGACGGTAAGCCAGGCACTCTTCTATTGCTTTAATTACATATGCAATTAAAATTTTTGGGATACATCATTTATTAGTTTTTATATAGAAAATATTTCTTTATTCGCAGTTATCACTATGATCACAAGCAGTACTACAAAATAAAAGTACAGCTGTTAACATATGAATATTTGGATGCAATATAAAGGAAGGACAAAACTGCTGCAAACTTTTTAAAACACAGTATTATGTATTTACTTTTGAATAGTTTCCACAGTTTCAGTTGAATAAAGTAAACATATCTTATTTTTATATTTTCTGATCATAATGATGACTGCGAATAAAGTAATGTTTTTTATACAAGACTCGATAGCTCATCTTTCTTAAAAATTAAATTTACAAATGTGTTTTTATATTCATGTGAGAGTCTTTGGCTTATCGTCACCAACTGCATTTCTTGATGATCAATTTGTCTTATTTATTGCATTCTCAAAGAGAAAATTTCGTAAGGGTGAAAATTTTTGATTTTTTTTTTGGTTTTCTCGATATTTTAAAGGTTTCCAAACTCAAACAACACATTTTTAGATAATGTGTGTGTGTGTGTGTGTGTGTGTGTGTGTGTATGTGTGTGTGTATGTGTGTGTGTGTGTGTGTGTGTGTGTGTGTGTGTGTGTGTGTGTCGATTTCACGTTGTGCAATAACTTTTGAAAGAATGAAGATATTGACTTACAATTTTGCACACATTATACGTATTGCAAACGTTAATACGTTACTTGACAACTGATTAAATTTTGGAAAATTAGTCGCCTTTATTTTATTCAACTTCGTTTTTCAGATTTCTTTGAGAAAGCATTTTGATAATGCGGTTAGTAGCGACTTTTAATGTTCGAATTGGTTTTCTTTAAATAAAAAATTTTGTTAATTCGATTTTATTTAGCGTGTAAAAATTTAATTTTTATTATTATTATAATTAAAATTTTCTTATTTAAGTGAATTTACCAAAAAATTCTTTTTGTGGAGTTTCAAATCCTTTTTATTGCTTTCTAAGTCGTTCTTTACAAATTTTATATTATATGAAAAAATTTTTCCGCCCTCCGGCCGAAAAGCGCCGACTTTCCGGCTGCTGCGCGAAACGAAGTTGTTGCTTTTCGGCGACGTCGAGCGGAAAAGTCATATACGCACTACGGCAGGGAGTAAAGAAGCCTCAGATCACCAGGTTCCCGCCCCTCGGCTTCGCCTCGGGGATTAACACCTGGTGATCTGAGACCTTCTTTACTTTCCCTGCCTAGGTGCGTAATATACTATTTTTGATTGCATCTTATTTAGGATGTTTTTTAATATACAATTTATATTTATAAAAGTTAAGTGACCCTTTTTTAAGTTGTTTTTTTCTATATTTTCCGAGAAGAATTGTTAAAAGGTGATGGTAAAAACTTTGTTCCGCACATTTACTTGAAATAGTAATTCTTTGTTATTACATTGCCGACGTTTGTTTTGATATTAGGCTACCTTTGCCGTCTCGTTGCAAGCCCGTTTCTGCTTGTTGCCCCTCCCTGTAGCCCGAAGTCACCGTGCTCTCCTAGTCCTATTTATAGACACTTTGTTTGATTTATTATCCTCTCTTAGCTCTTACACAGCCCGCTGGCGCTTTTACTTTTAAGTTTCTACTGTTGAGCATCTTATGTTACGGGTTGGTTAAACGTCAACAAATAACATCACGAATTAACTGACGACAAGCTTTAGCACATCTCTTTTAATTCATAGACTTATAGAGATAGACTGCGCGTTCAATGAGGAGCGGTAAACCCGACACATAAGAGAGACTCCAAGACGCGTAGCCCCCTCTTGTCCATTCCCCACGCGCCACCAAAATAGCCCCCTGAAGTAGTTGTGTCTCTGTATCTTATGTTGGCTTCAGCGCTTTTTATTGAACAAGCGCAGTCTATCTCTATGAGTCTATGCACGATGTGACTGACGTCACGGTTAAAATACTTATGCCAATTTTATACACCGTTGGAAAAAAGATAAACAATTTTTCGATCTTGATTTTGGTGTTTGAGATGTTGAGTAAGTCAAAATGTAAAATTAAATTAAAATATCTGTAGTTTAACGTATATAGATATTTATTTTCACAAACATAAAATAAGAATTTTGAATATTAATGTATACGTAGAGTCGCAGTGGCTACGCGTTCTTGGTTTTTCAAACTTGTCTTTGAGCATTACCACGACACTGGATATAACGATTCTATTCATATTTACTTCCTCGAAACACAAAGCAACTGATTGGTAGTGAAGAATTACATTAAGTTATTGTCGACAATAAAATTTTTTTTTTATAGTAATAGAATCGAGTGATGAACAATTGATTTTTTCGAGTGTCGAGTAAGATGCGAAATAAATTTTTTCGTTAGATATCATGTTTTTAGTATCCCTCACATTGTAAATGTGTTTTTACAGCAATTTATATCATTAACAATTTATTACCTCTTTAATTGTATAAAGTAGCTTCAACAATGATTAGCTTTGTTCATAAGAAAGTAATCTCTTACATTTGATTTTGGCTTGTTATTTTTAAATAAACAAAAGCTTTTCCCTAGTTGTTTTTATAATTACTTACTTAATAAATAATACATACTTATAGTGTTAAAAAATTTTAAGTTTAATTGTTAATAATGTTAGTAATATACGTTTATAGGTAATGGAGGAACTGAAGAAGTTGCAAGCTTCCTTGTTCGACTTTCGAAACAGCTTGCCTGAAGGCAGTTTTAGAAGCGATGTTTTTATGGTAGAAATACACTTGGAAAAATACATACAAATTTTTGAACAAATTTTGAAAAAAGATGAAATAGAACTTTTCAAAACAACACGCTTAAGCCGATCAAAAAATATTAGTTTTCGTAAATACCAACACCCGCAACTATTTGATAATGGACAATTAATTTATAATCTGTTTGCCTACAACATTTTCTGTTCATTAAGCGAAGATGATTTTTTGCAATTGATGAAATCTTATGATTTTCATGATTTAAAGATGGTAAAAATAATTTACAAAAATAATAAGACGTTCGTGAAAATTCAATGTAGTAGCTTGGAGCAGTCATTCCTGCTGCAAGCATCATGGTGTTTGCAAAAAATTAAGGTGACATACAGTAATAATTACAGTTACATAAGATTTAAACCTAATTCTCTCTCTATTAAGAGGGAACCAAATCTGCCAGCTATCAATACGCGATTTAATAACATTTTTACAACGTTTTTAAATAATTATATCGCTGTAAAAAATGTAGTTAAATATTTAAATTATATTGATTTTATACATTTATATGAAGCTACCAACTTGCATCCTACCTTTCGGATTTTTAAATTATGTTTCGACTCATGTACACCAAGATACAATAGTATTGTAAATTTAAAACGGGATGCCGCCACTTTTACATTCGATTCAATGGTATTTGACAAAAATGTTACTTCTCCTATGGTAAAATTATTTCTCGATGAATATAAAAAAAAATTTGGTGAATCTGAGAATAAGATAGTCATCACAGCTATCAATATTTAAGGCGTGTTCGCGACTAACGAGTTAATTAACTATATTTGTCAATCATTCGATATAGAAATGTTCCATATCGGTGAAACAAAAGACTTTTTTGATAAGTGTTTAAAACACTGTAGTAATTTAAAACTTTTGTACTTATCAAATAATTACAATGCAAGATTGAAATTTTTGAAAGAAAACAATATTATTACTCTTGAATGTTTAAAATTATTCAACTGTAAAAAAATTGAAATAGAAAATTTATTTTACTTCATTGCTGCTAGTACCGCGTTAAAAGAATTAGTCCTAATTGATTGCGATACTATCGATAAGAATACAGTTTTGTTTGATTTAATAGGAGTAGTTTTGTCTGGAAATAGTCATCTTGAAAAACTTGATTTTTCTTATGTAAACAATGATTTTGACGAATATTTGCATCCACCTGATGCGCAAATAAGTAACTTTAAATTAACTACTTCTTTGAAACATCTTAGTTTAAAAAATAATGAATTTTTAAAATTCAGTTTACAAGAAATTTTAAGTGTTGTACCAAATCTAGAATACCTAAATATAGAAGGTTTGAATATTACGTTTCCTGTAAATTTCAGTAACAATAAAAAATTAAAATTTTTAATCTTAAATTATAATTATAAAATAGAAGATACTCTAGAAAGTGTTCACAATAATATTGAATATCTTGAAATAATAAATACCTTTGGAAGAAAATCTACAAAACCTGTTACATTAAATTTTATTAAAAGGTTAACAGTTAATAATAATAAATTTAAAGTCGTTTACAAAAAAATGAAATTTCACGATTTCAACCAAACTATACAATTTGTAAAAAAATTCAATGTTGCTGTTAAAAATAGTTTGGATTTACTAATTTTTGAATATGAGAAAAGTATGTAATTAAAATGTTTTTTCCAAGAGGAAGCGTCACTATTAGATTTTTCTATTGGCAATTTTTTATAATTATTTTGTAAGATTTAATTACAATATTTTGAAACAATCACTATGTCATTAGAAAATGCAACTAAACAAATTTTAGGATATCACATTAAAATCGGTTTATAATAAATTTTATTTAAAAATGTTTTTGCTTTTCAACATCGAAATTGCACCTTCTTGACATGTATTTTAATGTTTATTGTAAGGCGTCTCCCTTGTTTTTACGTATTACTACCGCAATGCATACATTGATGCATTTTTTCACAATTTTCCTCTGTCAAACATGTTGATATGGCATAATTATTGTAAGCATTAATTTATAATCAAAAATTCAAAAGTTGGAAAAATTTTACTGGATTTTGTTATTATTTGATCATTATGAGAATATGTAACAGATAAATCGTTCTTATTTCTATTACGTTTGAAAAATTATCATTAAGGCGTCGTCCTTGTTATTAAAATATTTCCATCACAATGCATACATTGATGCATTTTTTCATAATTTTCCTCTGTCAACAATGTCAATATGGCATAATTATTGTAAATACTATTTGCATTAATTAATCATCAAAAATTCAAAAGTTAAGAAAATTATACTAAATTTTGTCATTATTTGATCATTATGAGATTACGTAACACATGCATCTTTCTTATTTCTATTAGATTTGTATAATTATTGGTAAGGCGTCGTTCTTGTTATTAAATTTATAAATACCAGCTCTCACAAAGCGCGCGCAGTTAAATTAACATGTTTGGAAAAATATATAGATAAACGCATCAATCTATGCATTACGATCCTACAAATAAAAAAAGATAAGCTGAAGCTTGTCCACGGTTTATTTGTGATGTTGTTGTTTGATGTTTGACCAATCAATGAGGTTCGATGCTCAACAGGTAGAAACATTTAAATTCCCGCCTGTTGAGCATCTAACTTTGCTGATTGGTCAAACATCAACCAATAACGTCTCTAATAAACTGACGATGACAAGCTGTCTAGCTCATCTCTTTTTAGAAGAAAGATTGTAATGCATAAAATTTAATTGCTCAATTGCGTAACTAAATTTACATTGATTGATCTTCTATGAAGAAATGTCACGCGCTATATTGCCAAATGTAAATAAAGTTAAAGTAGTCACTTTATATGTAGGCATTCAGTGGATCTTATAATGTATATACTAAATAAAAAAGTGCAGCTTTACTTACGCATTATAATTCATTTATAACTCTATATAAAAAAAAGATTTTCAATTATAGCTGTCTCAGATGTTAAAACTTTTACGATTTGCATTTTTATAAAAGAAATAAATTTGGGTTAAAATGTATCTTATGTTTTTATTCAAAACCCTTTAGTTTCAATTTCACGCAGTACATTCCTTTTACCACGTTTTTATTTTAATATTCATAATTCAAAAAAATTAAAAGTAACGACGACTGATTAAAAATACATAGTAAAAAACATTTTTGATACATGAAAAAAAGAATCGTTACAAAAAAAAAAAAAACAAATGACTTTACGGATGCTTATATATCGTTAATTGCAAAGACTGCAATTAATAAAATTTTTTTGCATACCCCCGCCGTAACTCATCATATTTGACCTGCTATCTAGCACCGTAAGTGACTCATATTTGACCGGCTGGCTGTACGTCTTTAAAAACGCGTTTCAGATTTTCAAAATCGCTATTTGTTGTCACTATTTTTCTTAAACGATATGGTACTATAGCGCAGTATCAATGTCTTACTAAGAATCCATTCAAATTTTCTGAAGTTTAAGGGTTGAAACATACCTTATTACGAACAATGTCAAGTGTTCATTAATTTTATCTTTTTTCTAAATAATTTTAAGATATAGATATACATATTTATATAAAATTAACTCATGAGAGAGACAGATACTGTACTACGCACTGGCAGTGTCATTGTCAAAGAGAAAGATAAAACGCCAGTAACGTAGCTATGAGCGGTGAGAGAGGAGTGCAAGCCGCAATATACCCATGGGCGCACCATTAGATGTTCTACATCTAATTATACATTTTATCGAAGATAAAAAAAATCACATTCCTTATTCCAGTATTTTCCAAAAAATAGCCTATTTTTATAAAAAACAATTATTTTTTAAGCATTTTAGTCCTTGATTTTGTTGAAGTTACATATAATGTATTAAAACAAAGCTGTATAAAGTTAAAATCAATTTTTTTTAAGTAATTAAGGCGTCGACCTTGTTGAATTTTCATATTTTACAATTTATGAAAACAAAGCTCCATAAAAATCGTAATAAAATACCGTTAACCGATTCTCATATTACGTAATTGGTAAATTCTTGGATATTTCAAGCGATTAAGTCGTCGATCTTGTTGATGTTTTGTATATTACAATTAATTAAAACAAAGCTACATTAATTAAAAAAAAAAAATTTCAAGCGATTAAGGCGTTGACCTTGTTCGATTCTTATATTTCAAAATGTATAAAAACAAAGCTGCATTAATTAAAAAAAAATTTCCAAGCGATTAAGGCGTCGACCTTGTTTAATTTTTATATTTTAACATTTATAAAAACAAAGCTGCTTAAAGGAAAAAACTATTTTTTTTTAAGCGATTAAGGCAACGACCTTGTTAAATTTTCATATTTTAACATTTATGAAAAATGCTTTAGTATTACCGCCATCACTTCAATTTGCTGTCGGCGCTGTGTATTTTTTTTTTTTACAAATGGGAATTGAAAAATCTAAAAGCTATAAGTTTACTTTTCCAATATCAAATTATAAATAAAAGTCTTTTAAAAAAATTTTAAATTTAATTTTTTTGGTTTGATGGTTTTCTTGGTGCTTAAACGTTAAAAGATTAGGTTTAATAGACGTTTTCCGATAAAGAATAGTTTGCAAAAATTATGCGAGCATTTAGCGATGTGTAAATTTTTATTCGCTGTTAAAACTTATAAACGTAAGTTTTTCTTTATCAAACAATTTTTTTTTAAGTAATTAAGGCGTCGACCTTGTTGAATTTTCATATTTTACAATTTATGAAAACAAAGCTCCATAAAAATCGTAACAAAATACCGTTAACCAATTCTCATATTACGTACTTGGTAAATTCTTGGATATTTCAAGCGATTAAGTCGTCGATCTTGTTGATGTTTTATATATTACAATTAATTAAAACAAAGCTACATTAATTAAAAAAAAAATTCAAGCGATTAAGGCGTCGGCCTTGTTAAATTTTTATATTTTAAAATTTATGAAAAAAATATCCTAAGAAATTGTTATCATTTCTATCTGCGTTAAAACTCAACCATTTCTCTCATGATGAACTGGGTAAATTTTTCAAAGTGGCGTATACATGCGGCATGGATGCTCACAACTAGTGTGCCGGGCTAGCATTCAGTGCGCGGATGCCGGCTGTGCCGTGCTTTTGAGTCTCTTATAGTCTATACCGCAGCGTAGAGGGGATATAAGCAGTAGTGTGGTCGGCCAGTCTTCGCTGATTGGCCAGCAGCGACTACAGTAGCGACACCGGTACGCTGCAGTTTAGAAGTTTATAGAACGTGGTGTTCAGTCTCGCCTTCGCAGCGAGTTGAGTACGTTAGCCTTTTATCGGGTTATGGACAAGCAGTCACTGCTTAGGCCTCAAAAGTGAAGTAGGATGGAAAATCTGCGAGAAGAAGATGCCCATGGAGGACAATTACTTGAAGATATGCAACGTCAGCCTGTGCCACTTTTGAATCGTGATGATGATCAGCCGTTGGTGGTAAGAGATGAACCGGTACGATTACCCCTGCATTTGCGGATTCACCAGAAACGCATATATACCATCAGCAGGCGGGCTAACAACGGCATAATGTAAGTTTTTTTCAGTAGTCCAATATCTATCTTTTCTTGGCTTGAACGTTAGTTTTTTGTTTCGAAAAAATATTTTGCACAATTTATGCGAGCATTTAACGATGTGTAAATTTTTATTCGCTGTTAAAACTATTATAAACGTGAGTTTTTCTTTGTCAAGCCTAGAAGCATTTTCGTAAATAGCATTTTTCAAAAGCAAAGAAATCCGTGTTTATCGCGTCAATTCTAGGAATTTAGAACGATGCGTGGTGACGCCGCCACGTGTAAATGCTTTTGTTGCCGCCGTAACTTCGGTTTGCTGTCTGCGTTTGCGTATTTTTTTTTTTTTTTAATAAGAATGAAAAAATCTAATAGCTATAAATTTACTTTTCCAATATCAAATTATAAATTAAAGTCTTTTAAAAAAATTTTAAATTTAATTTTTTTGATTTGATGGGTTTTTTGGTGCTTAAACATTAAAAGATTAGGTTTAATAGAAGTTTTCCAAAAAAGAATAGTTACAATAATTATGCGAGCAATTAGCGATGTGTGAATTTTTATTCGCTGTTCAAACTATTATAATCGTGAGTTTTTCTTTGTCAAGCCTAGAACCATCTTCGTACATTAAATTTTTGAAAAGCAAGAAAGTCCGTATTTATCTCGCG